>JAUMGZ010023427.1:0-19907 GCA_032359645.1 Pododesmus macrochisma | reverse complement strand
CCCCCCCCCCCCCCCCCCCCCCCCCCCCCCCCCCCCCCCCCCCCCCCCCCCCCCCCCCCCCCCCCCCCCCCCCACGGGACTCCTCGTCGCCCTATCTTCACCACTCTGCTTTCGTGATAATGTTGCTACTTCTATTCCTATTCTGTTAATGGTTTTTCTCCTTTGCTCTTTCGTCACCATAACGTTGAAATATTCTTATGGTGACACGTGCTTCTTTTTAAACAGCTGAAAAGGTTGCCATACAACGGCATGACACGGAGGCATCGCGGCGGGTTACACATGTGTAGCAGGAAACGCTTACCATATCGCAATCACCTGGTTTCGCTTCTAGTTTTTAAATAGAAGTTCGTGATGTTTCTTTTTTAGAAAATATATGTATATTTGGTTATTTTTTCTGTGTGCGTCCAACGTTTTCCTTTTGTTTGCCAATGTCTTTAGAATATCGTCTTGGTTATTCGAATTTACTACATGTAGATTTAAACCTCATCAGTATATTACGACTTTTTCTTGTTTTATTCTACATACTGTCTCATTAACGTACCACAGTTACAATTTTATCTGCTTGTAAAAACAAAGGGATTTCTGACCTATGTAGAATCGCAACGCTGACACGTTTGACATTATAATCCAGTTGGTGACACCACGTACATATATATGTAACGCTTCCATGAACACCTTTTACGTAGATACATGTCAGTAAAACGAAAAATCAGACCGAAACTAACATCGCTTGTACAGAACGGAAGTCACTTTGAACTGAAAGCAAAGTTGTTTCCGGATATCATTTCATTTTGGTTTTTTTAATTTCTACTATACTGATATTAAAAGAGATCACACTCAAAACGTTTGTCTACTTTCGATGCCATTTGCATGCATTGGTAGCTACGTGCATTATTGATTTTGTGACTATAAAGGAAGTGACGTCATTTATATAAGAAATAATAGGAAGTGATGCCGAAGTGATAACCTCCCCTTGAATTGTTTCAGTATATTTTCATTGAGAGGTTAAAGTGTTTATGCTACACACACCGTACTTCTGTTTACATAAATCAAAAACAAATGTTCTTATATCATGTCATTAACATCTTTATAGCCTATTTATTCTGTAAATATTAGGATCACATTCAGAGGTTTACTTCAACATTTTATTATATAATCAGTGTTAATACACAACACACTTTACTAAATATGACTTTTAATTCCTTGTTATTGTGAACAACCCAGTATTTATATTAAAGGTAATTATAATGAACAATTTCATGTATATTTCTACCAAAAATTCATAATAATAAATGTTATTATTACACTAACTTCCTCCAAGGAAATAGATATAATTTAAAAAAAAAAAAAAAAAAAAAAAAAAAAAAAAAAAAAAAAAAAAAGTCCTCAACAGTTTTTTTGAAATATTTTCACAATTTTTGTTACCTACTTTCGAATTTTCCAGACGTTTTTGGGGATAAATAACAATCCTTTTAATTCACAGTTGGTTCTTCCCTGCCTTTCTGTCTGGCGTGCTCAGCTCATGAGCCTTCTCGATTTCTCCAACAGCTGAGATGAGCATGTCGAATAGGTCTGAGGGCACCGGGCTATTTTTTTCTTTACTTTTTTGGTATATATTGATCTTGAAATAACGAAAATAGCAAGTTTTATAAAAATCAGAATTTTCTGTATCTTTATATAAGAAGACGTATTAGAGTTGACCCCATATATATAAAATGAAGACACATTTTCTCGGCGTTCGTCTTAAAAAAGGAAGTATAAATGTGGGTGTAGCATTGACCGAGTTCAAATCAAAATTGAGTTAGAATGGTAAAAAATGAATTTTCTATTTGTTTCTCTCATAAATCTTGCAATCTAATGGCGACAATTACCCAAACTATGAGCGATTATAGACAACCCACGGTCACTCACAGTCGAGGCAAGTAGTTTAAAGTGAATTTTCTGACAATGTTGGAAAAAAAATATGAATATCTAGCTACATAAACTGTGTGGCAATTCAACTTAGGAATGTCTGATGTTTATGATTTTATTCTTCTTTCCACATCTTTTTCAAATAAATATGTTCACAAGTAATCAAAAACGAATCTCTGGTTTTTCTCATTTATTAGACCCTACGGGTAAACTTTGTTTTAAACTCTTCTTTCATATGAAAAACAACGTTGGTTTTCGCCACGAAGCTGCTAACGTGCTCGGGAATAGCTGTATTTTATTACTTCGTTGTCGGACGTCCGTAATCCGGTCCTGATGTCGATTTTTCAAGCCTTCAATCATTTTTATGGCGCCACCTATTTTATTTAATTTGTCGATCATACAGAACAATGGCGCCCCCTTGTGGATACAATTGTTATTTTGAAGACTGGTCAAATACTAATAGACATAAAGCTGCTGCACTGAACTGAAGTATTAAGAAATATTCCATAAAGAGCAATGAGATAAACGGAAGTACTTGTCAATCACAAAGAAATGCCGCCTACTTGTGTACAATTATATAATCATTTTAAATAATCAGGACCTGTCAATCATTTGAATGATACCACCCACAAACATAAGACACAGGTGCCAGTAACCTGGTCGGAACTCTCAAAAACAAATTTAAGAAACACTTTCTCACTGGCGCTGACATTAACAATTTACAGCAGTATTTCAAGAGTTTAATTTTCAAGTTATAATAAGTTCTTGTCCAAAGACTGGCAGGTTACGAAATTGCATCAGTCACATTTGCCAATGTTCTTTGGTACCACGGAGAGTTGGTACAAACTTCGGTGTAAACCAATCAAGATACATTATATCTCCTGTCGCGTACAACTTACTTATGGAACTATTGTGTTTTAGTTAACGCCCATTATGTTACTGCGTTTTTTATTCTAAGAGATGAAAATGTTTATGATAATTATCTGAAATTAACTGAACGTGCACAGAAACTGACGTAATAAGATGGTGGTCTCGATGCATGTAAGACATTAAAAGACTTTTGATTTCGTTAAATATCCCACTTGAGAATTATGTATATCATATATTTTATACGTTTTAAGCAGCCCCCGTGTTGTATGTAAAACATTATTGTTCAGTACTAATCATAATTCTTCTTTAATAGATACATTGTTTTGACCGATAAGTCTGTTTATAAAATTATTCTCAATTAAGGAATTCATAATATCTGGTGTCGAGAACCCATATCAACCCATACAATCACGAGAAGCAGCAGCAGCAGCAACAGCAACAGCAGCAGCAATAACAAAAACAACAACAACAACAACAACAACAACAACAACAACACCAACAACAACAACAACGTTATCACTGTTCGTCATTGCCTTATTACATTCCCTATCATCAAGTTTCCCCAATAAACTGTGTAAATGATTCAGTTTCTATAATGCATTTATACCTGGCCTATTTCATTATCCAGACTATAATAACAACTTTTTTTGATTTGATTAGTTTTGTACGGAGTTTGCCACATTTTCACATTCTTTATAAGATCAACACACCCTTTTTTCATTGCATCAACCTTTAAAAATCATTTTGTTATTATTTTAAAACTAACCCGAAAATCCCAAGAAAACGTGTCGATATACTGGTTGACGTGGCGACAATCCTTCACTGTTAATAGTTTGTGCTTAGAATTTGTTATCCTTAGTTCTCGAGATCATCTGTTTTTCTCTACTCATTCATCCCGTTGACAATTGAACTGATTAATGTTTTGACACGATCGCGTCTTTTCCAAGAGAAACAAACCTTGAAAACATCAGTGAAAGTTCACGCTCCCTCGGCATCCGATTCTGTAATTAGAATCATTGAAGGAAATGAGTACGACTTGTCGTGTAGTGCACGGTTGTCGTTTTTGCACCGTGTCGACAACGATTGTGAGAATACTGTATGACTTTGGGCAAATAATGTTAATTAAGGTGTAGTGTACCACTGCATGGTGTAGCATCTTTTGTTTCTGAAAGTATAATTACAGGGCTTTTGGTAATACGGGTTTGTTGTAGTTCGGGTTGAGAAGGGTTGCTTAAAGTTTGTGGATTTTGAATTTTATTTATTGGGAAGAAACC
Source organism: Pododesmus macrochisma (assembly GCA_032359645.1). Classification (NCBI taxonomy): domain Eukaryota; kingdom Metazoa; phylum Mollusca; class Bivalvia; order Pectinida; family Anomiidae; genus Pododesmus; species Pododesmus macrochisma. Next base: position 15,852 of record JAUMGZ010023427.1, on the reverse strand, counting down.
ATACTGAATCTCGATTTATAACTGGAAACGGCATTCGACGGATACAAAAATAGCGTGCAATAGTGCAAAAAAAAGAAGTGATAACGACTTTTGGCACCTATAATCTTATATAACGTCATATTTATTTTGTTCGACAAAATAAGTTGCTTTTGGGTGCACCTTAGAGTCCCTAATTGTGAATCAGACTTTGGTCTTCTGGCATGTACCACTCGCACAAACGACTTTAACGCTGTTCTTCGTTCGCGCGTCATCATGACGCCCTTTATATGATGGGTAGAGTGACTATTGATAAATCAAAGATTCAATCTTATTTACTCAGGCTTCAAAAGACTTCGTGTTAACAAATAATTTTTAAAATATAAAAATCACGAATTTCGTTGTTGTCATGTTATGTCCGACCGCTTCAACATCCAGAAGATTGTAATTTATATCTGGTAACAAATATAAATTTAGTATTCATTTTTTAAGATTGTATTGTAATTATTTTCCTCATAAGTCTACTGAGGAATTAGCCATCAGTCAGACGTCAAGCCTGTCAGTGGAACCATCAACCCCTGGCCATCGCCGTCCGTTTTGTGACGGGCTACAACTTTAAATCTTGGCATTTATGAAGTTTAATAGGCGATAGATCGTGCCAATACGTGCCCGGATGTACTGTGCCATTCACCAGAGCTGTCATCCCCACATACACGTCACCTGCAAGACAAATAAAATGTTAAGGATATATCTAATTACAATACTGCTATTAAAGAAGAAAACCCAATATAGCACAGAGAAAAACGACGGTCCGAAAATAGCTTCGAATTCTTCGATTACAGCTTTACTTACCAAGAGGGAATCAAAACTGTACATACAATTCTTCAATGGTTCTTTTCCCGTTTTAAGTGAATTCGTTCAGCGGAATATAAAACCAAGAATTCTTGTCCGGATATTTTCCAAAATAATTTTCCTAATCGTCTTTTTAATATCCATCTTTGATATATTCTTAAACCGTCGACACAATAAAACGCTCATTTAAGAAAATGAAGCAAGTATTAGTTCTGTTAGAACTTCCTGAACTCTCAAACTTTTGAAGTGAAATTTAATAAAAAAAAAAAATGTGCTAATTTTAATTGTAATTTTCAATTGTAATTTTCAAAACAGTTATATACTGTTGTATTTCACAGGAAGTGGTTTTGTTTTTGAACATACACATTTTAGATGCTTAACTGTCAGAGATTATGAAATTATGCCATCTGTCTCGTTAAACGTGACATGAGTGATATAATAAGCCCTCTCGTTATCAACAAACTTGACACGCCTTTATTTTGTGTTTCTGCATTCTTTTTTTGTTTTTTACCGAAAAGTACTTTAAACTTTAATTTGAATACTATTCTGCCGCTTTACCTATTTTTGATATTTTGTGAGTGTATCTTCTTAAAGACATTTTTTATATTATAACAAAGACATATTTATATTTGTTGACACCGTGTTTTAAACACTTACGTATTCTTAGACCTTGAACTTCGGCTTCATGCAATTATGTTTATTTTATATGTTAAAGGACAAGTTGTTGAGTGGCGTAAATCGATGAAAACCAAAAAAGAGGAAAATGTAGAAATCTAATCCAATAGTTGAAAGCACCAAAATAACTGAGAGAGATAGAAACGAAAAAAACCATATTTCCGTGTTTAAAAACGTGTCAAAATTTATCATCCGCCGTGCCGAGGGAGTCCGAGTGTCATAACTGTCAGGTTCGTACACCGTGTTTAGATTATTTTTGAAACGCGCGTAACATAGGTATTGTGCTGTTTTTGTAACGTTTGTTGGAGTTGGACGCATACCACGGTAACCTTACCTTGTACAGGTCGACATGTTGTGGTACATCCTACACGGAAACTTAATGAGTTGGCGTGTTTTATGCACATGTGTGTACGTGGAATGTGAAATATAATTCATGTTTGACAACATGCAAAACAAGATGTTAAGCATTTAAATGTTACATAGTTAGAATTTTATATGACAAATGCTGTACGGTATAATGCACACTTGTGTAGCTTTTGCGTTCTTGAAGAAAATGTTATTGCATTTATGGGAAATGCTCGATCTTTGCGTCAAACAAGAGGCCTAAGTGCACTCGCATGATCTGGTGATTTAGCATTTCAGAGATCTAATATGTTTTTGTAACTGGATCAACAGTTCTCGAGTGAGTTGCAAAACGTCTCAGTCGAGCAGACCCCGAAGGTAATATTGGACATAAAGAACATTGGGCAACGAACATCTGTCAAAAGGTTCATAAAAACAGACCAGCATAAAAGCCTCGGACAATAAACGGACTTTTGAAAGTTAGAAGCAATGGTAGTAATATTGGATTGAGTTCGGCAGTTACCTACATAATTTTGCAACAAACATCTACAAGTGTCGGGAAAATCAGAACAGCAGCTACGTATTCTTACGTGTTTTAATTGCAATTTGATGACAGTTGAAGATGTCTCAGATAATCGGAAACCCCTTTTGGCAATATTAGATTGAGTTCGTCAGTGTTGGGTACACTTTGGAAAGAGAATCGAGCAAGCAACATCTATAAAACGTTTGGTTAAATACTGACAAGCAAATCTTGACAAGACGTAAACAAGGTATGAGCCAATCAAAACTGCTTGCAGCCATATTGGATTGATTTTGTTCTCACCGATCACAATTCACGAAGAGCCATGTAATACATTCTACACCAAGTTTGTAAAAAAAAGAAACAAACCAATCTACGAGAAGTTTATGACAAGATAACTGAGATTGAATCTCAACCAATCAGATGCTCTGGTGGCCATATTGAATGGTATTCGACGATATCAGTTTCTGAATGGGCACAGTGCAACGCACATCTGCAGGAAGTTTCTTGAAAATCTAACAAGTATTTCTTGATAAGAAACTGAAAAAGTTTAACTCTAATGATAAGGCGGCAATGCTTGATTGAAGATCGACAACACCGATCACAATAACGAAATGTGTCCATAAACCAATTTCTGTAAAATTTAGCCTGTAGACAAAAATGTTGAAAGATAACGGACAAAGAACCAAAAACCTGCTGAAAATTATGCGGATGCGCAATATCAAATTTATTTCCTGGTTTCTTCATTTTGTTTGACATACCATTAAAGCTAATAGAAATGCGATTTACAATATATGGCGTATTAATTTATTCTCTTCGCTGCTTGATGTGGTAGATGTGTTTCATGTTAGTGTATTAGATGCCTCCGTGGCAGCCCTAACCATAATTTAATTTTTTCGTACCTAACTTCAAAAATTGCTTTTGTACATGTAATCTATTAAATCTTATTACATAACTAGCTCAAAAATATCTTGGTTAAGCACAGGTTGTTACAATGCACGCTTACCCTTAATGTCATACAAGATGTTTGCCTTTCTGATACAACAAGTTTCAGGATATTATCGTCTTAAATCAAATTATCAAATCACGTATTAAATCGAAAGTAAAGAGTCTTGTTTGTTTCGCGACACCTCTAGGTGAAATCCTTTCTTTGAAGTAACAACTTGTTGTGAGTTTCAAGTGTACTGTTTCGGTATATCTTAGTGTTATTCCTTTTTGGTGATTATTATAACATGTATTTTCATCATTGCCTCGTGAGAACGATAAGTGTGGATGCGAATTCAAGCCAATATCGTTCTAATCTCTCCTTGCTACTTTGAAGTAAGACGTTTTAGATTTTTACTTCAAGTTATATAGTACAAGTTTGGCTAATAACACACTTTAAAGCTTGTTGTTTGAAAATGTTTAAGGGTTTCATCACACAAATTATTTATTGACATATTTTCATTACATTTTCAATCTTACTTTTTCTGTAATACATATATTAGAAATTGATGTTTCCTTTTTTACGTTTTATACAACACTTCAAAGCAACATGTACCGTGTACAACTTGTATCACATTGGCTGAGAGGGCTTGGTTGCTTTGACTTAAAATTACTTACCACACAACACCAAAGTGATGCGTTCAAATCCCACTGGAACCAAACAAACAAAAAAAAGCGTCTCCGACATATAGCTGAAATGCTGATGAAAGTAGAGTTATGCATCTATAGACATTACTCTGTTTCTAAATAGGTAGAGAACAGTTTTGTGTCAAATGATATTTATGTATAATTCTTTGGTAGGTAGGCGTTAAAAACCTCCTACGTGCACACTGGTTATTGGTGCGCGCGTCCTTTACAAGTTAAAGAACACACAAATTCACGTCATAAATTTAAGAAATTTTTTTTAAAAAAAAAACTGATTCAGCATCTGTAAAGAGGTATGTTCTATTTTGAAAACGCTGTTTTGTAATTGCTGTTGTTTCTTTGGCCACAATACATTGGCACGAGTAACGAAAACCAGCGATGGGATAAACCGGATATCCGTTAAGAAATCCCACAAATCAAAGAGAACAAATTCAACTTACGTATCAACACGCACCACAGAATCTCGATTTGTTGAAGTAAAACATTGCAGGAAATCAGTTATTCGGTGCAGTGAGATATGCTAAGTACATTTCTTGAATACCTTAAATAATCCTTGAATAACAACGGAATATTTTCCAATCGTTTATTAATAAAACTGTCATGGAAGTCATACTTGTTTGTAGTATATTTGTATAATAAAGAATAATTGTGCATGTCTGGACTCCTCCCTTTAATAACAAATAATACGGATTCTTTGATATAGATGCTAATTATTCTCGTGGTGAAAAAGGGGCGTGGTTTTTCGAAGGGGCCATAACTCTTGCACCTTCGATGTAGGTCATTAAATCAATTTTCCACAAAAGAAATTTTCTTTGAGATTGGAAAAGTGCAGTCTGCCTTAGTGAAGATGACACCTCTGTGTGAAATATGAACACAAGAGCGCAAACACGGTAATGAAGGAACACAAAAAGTCTCCTGATCAAGGGATGTGTGATATATGATTTTATAAAATACAACATTCAGTTGATTTAAATGATAATCATGTGTGAATCTTCTTGCTCTAATATTGTGTACATGTTTGTTTTGTTATGCGTGTGGTTTTCATATGCACTTTTGTACATTGTATGCATAACAGCGTTCAACACGGTTATTACTTCGTATCTCATTTGCCAAAGTTTGCAAGTTATTAGATTAAGTTAATGTTTAATTATGATAAATATGTGTTTCTCGCTTTACAAAATACATATATAAAAATTGATTAAGATCGAGTGAAGAACGAGAGAGAGAGAGAGAGAGAGAGGGGGGGACGGACGGACGGAGGGAGAGAACGGCAGGGATCGGACGAGGGTGAGAGAAAGAGAGAGAGAGAACGGCATGGATCGGACGAGAGAGAGAGAGAGAGAGAGAGAGAACGACAGGGATAAGACGAGGGTGAGAGAAAGAGAACATAGTGGAGTGGGGATAGGTACATAAGAGGAGAGGAAACATAAATTTGATATGAAAGCATAGACCTTATACGGTGTTTCCTCAATGTATTATATGTTATCTTAAAATTTGATAGCAGTTGAGGGAGAGAGAGAGAGAGACTATGGAATGTATATATCTGCATCAGCTGAGCGTTGTTTACTAATTTCCCTTCTAATTAGCAATCTTGAGAACTAATTAATGATAAAGAAGATAAATTTGTGAATCCAGAACACAATTAAACATTAGAATATGTTCTTAATTTTGCGTAGGTGATTCACGGCGATGTTGTAACAAGATGCACAATTATTGCGACAATAGACAACACGAAGGCAATTTGAAGATATCTACCAATATTCTCAAAGACAAAGAATTCACGTTTGTGTTTCGTGTAATTCTATTACCAGTAACGAGGTTTGGCGAACAACACATATATTTCACGTGTGACAATTAATATGACATTTGTTGTTGCATGTTAAATATGAAAAATGTGTATAGAGAAGGAACGAAATTATCTTTAATAAGAAAAGTTTGTGAAAAAATAAGTTTATTTCTTTTTGTAACTGAATAATTACCCTTGAAGAACGCTCGCATCCTTGTAGAATTCCTGTCCAAAAAGATGATTATAAGTAGAAACTGTCTTCATATAATCATTATTTTATATTCTGAGACAAACTGTTAATATTTGCCAGATGCAGCAGTATAAACTCCTTTATAGGTTAAAGCCGTCAAAATATTGAAAAGCAAACTGAAGATATGTTTAACACCATTTGGTGATGAATTAATGATATATTTCTTTTATCATTTCACCATATTCACAAAGAACATTTTGAAATTGAGTCGAAGACTTGGAAACTACACGTTTTCATCACCAACCATTTTTGCCTCCATAAATCAGCCGGAAATTTATTCTTGTATTTCTTTTAAAATCAACTAAAAGAAAATATCATCAAACATTACATTTTATACCGTACCAATGTTAACAAACCTTTCGGTTTTCGTCCTCCCTTTTCAAGTAAAGCGCGTACTTTATGTAAGAGTTACCGTAATAATTTATAGAGGTTGATATATGCTACATTTTTATACACTAATTATAAATCTGAATTGTCCCTTTGTCAACATTAAATCTATAATTCGATAGGTATCACCTGGCATAGAGGTCATTGTGGAGTATTGCTTCGATCTCTGTACTACCACTTATAAGGCATACGACAATTCTGTTTCTTGATATGACAGTGCTACCCCAGCTTAAATCCTAAACACCCAGTTTTAGTCTGTATGCATTAGAGAGAACACCACGAACATACCAAATCTTGGTCTATCACCATACCCAGACATGGAACTTATCAACATTTGTCCGAGAGGATTCCATGAGCTTGACATAAGTTTGAAACCACTAAAGGACCCAGGTCCAGACTATGTTCCAGCAAGATTCCTCAAGGAGTATGCTGCCGACCTATCCGAAACCATTACCAACCATCTTCCAAATGTAGCTAGAAGAAGGCAGGATCCCGGAAGCTTGACAGAAGGTTTTTTTATAGTACCCATCTTCAAGAAAGGGGACATACACAAACCATCGAACTACAGGCGAGTATCACTCACTTTTATCACCTGTAATCACCTGTAATATCGTCCATAGTAACACCATGGACCATAATGAGGCCAATATCAGCCTACAATGAAGCTGCATCTAGCTTGACTCAGCTTATTACCAAAATCCAGGGCATCGCGGACAGTCTGTCAGAAGGAGAGCAAGTATCGCGGACAGTCTGTCAGAAGGAGAACAAGTATCGCGGACAGTCTGTTAGAATTGAGAGCAAGTATCGCGGACAGTCTGTCAGAAGGAGAGCAAGTATCACGGACAGTCTGTCAGAAGGAGAGCAAGTATCGCGGACAGTCTGTCAGAAGGAGAGCAAGTATCGCGGACAGTCTGTCAGAAGGAGAGCAAGTATCGCGGATAGTCTGTCAGAAGGAGAGCAAGTATCGCGGACAGTCTGTCAGAAGGAGAGCAAGTATCGCGGACAGTCTGTCAGAGGGAGAGCAAGTATCGCGGACAGTCTGTCAGAAGGAGAACAAGTAAATGTCATCTCAATTTACTTGTCCGATGGAGTCTGGTGACATGCACAAAAAGTTCTAGGTTTTCCTCTTAGACAGAACCCAGCATGTGTTATTACAGGAAACTACATCTGATGTGATATCCGAAGTGTCCCATGCAACAAGAACTTTTTCTACAAAAAGAAGAAGAGGATTAAAGTTTTTTGCGGATGGTCCGTGGTTTTTTTCGGGTCCTCCGATTTTCTCCTTTAAGGAGCAACTTTCAGAAAACTTCAAAAGACTTGAAGAAAAACTTACCAAATATTTCTATTTTAATTGAGATATTGTGAATATCTTGCCTTATGGGTGGTGCCCAATCTTTAATTTTCTCAAACAAACAACACACTTCAATAAATTAAGTATTCCTATATATATACGCAACAGAGATGCAGCTGCAGCAACCGTCAATTCTGAATGAAGCTGTACGAAACTTTAGGGGTGTGAGTAGATATTGGTTTCTTGTATGAACACGTGGATTTATAATTCAAAAGTACATTAGTTGTAAATGATTAAAAAAAATTCAAAATGGAGTAATCTATTTACTTTATTACCAACATTCATAAAGGTTGTGTCTGCTTTGATAATTGTTCTTTAAAATTCATCGATTCTGGAACTATTATGATTTCAGGAAATATTTATTATGTTTAATCTATTTCATAGAGAGAAAATTACAGAAACTCACAGAAAATCAGTCAGATCGTTGTATGAGTTTCTGCGCGAAATGCAAAATGAACCACACGCGCGCAAGGCAAATGAAAAGTGTTATACTAGAGCGCGTGCGAGTTATGAGACGCAATAAACATGTCTTTCACGAGGGAAACCTCAACTGTATTTATATAACACACGTGAACCGAAGTTTTTGCAGTGAAATTTATCCGTCATTAATTATGTATAAGAGAGCGGAATGATAATGAAAACGGTTTTATAGAATTTGTATAGGAATAGCGGCCGTCCTTTTCCCGAGCAGACGACACAGAACCGAGGTTACTAGGGGTAGGTGAAAAGTGAAGAATGACGTATCAATTACACCGTCGTATTTTTCACATTTTTAAATGTTTATTTAATGTTTCAACTCTTTACTGCATCCTTATGTTGATTTATGCTGCCCTCGCAAAACGCATCTTTCTGCCACATGTCAACAATATACACATTTTATAACAATCTCTTTGTAGAGAATTTTTCAAGGTTATCAAAAGAATATACACATTATCAAGTAAGTAAAACCCTTCAGACTTCCTTTTAAATTAAATATATGAAATAACTTTTGCAATCGTGTACATGTCTTATGAAGTTATAATAAGCATAAAAGCAAAGCGATTAGGGAACATGAACCGAACTAACTCTGAAGGGGTTTTCTTGTTCATTTTTGTTTTTGTTTGTGCTGAGGTGGGGGATAGGTTTTCTGCATGTGTATTACTTGAATGCTTCAATTGATTGTCCTTAGAGTTTTTTGCTTTCCTTAATCTATTCACTCAAAGTCATCATACTCAATGACGTCACTTCATTTACATTGCTCAAAAACAATAAAAATTGTCGATAGTAAGTTCTCGTGTCTTGCCGTAACGTAGTATAAATGTAGTTATAGAAGCGAAAGCATGCTTTCGAAAACTTAAAAAAAATATATTACGCACCACAAAGTCGTAAATTCAGCTAGATCACCGTGACATTTCTAAACTAAAAGCTACCCTGTTATATGAAGACATGTCCATATTCATTTGACGTCGAAAGCCTCATTAGACTCGTGTTGTCTCACATTTCTATATTTAATTTCTGATTCATTTTCCAATTTTCTCTGCAATTAAAATCACTTTCGTTGATTGTTTACGCTACATTGTATCCAGATAAACGATGCACTTTTAACGCTACATTTAACGCCACTGGTAGTCATATAGATCAACGCTCTGTTTCCATAGAAAACTTCGCTCGTGCGTACTGGGGCGGCTTGATACTATTGTACGTGGTTTATTCACACCGGGGCGTCCATAGAGGAGCGACAGTTATCGTTTTGTTGTAATGTGTACAGAACCCAACGCTTTTGTTGACGTATTGAACAAATTAGATGATTTTTATCGTTGTATTATTATAATTATCTATGTCATCGTATCTTCAAAAGAACGGACATTTGTGTCAGGATTTATTGTAAATAACTTGGTGTGATTTTAACGAACAGCAATAAAGGAAGTAGTATTCACTGGTAAATGATAAACGTTTAGTCACACATCTTAATAATAATCAGGGTTACGTGTACTTTAATGTTTGGCTAAGGTTACACATTTCTTTTTAACACCGAATGCCCCATTCGTTACATAAATTATGAATTAAATTCAAAAGAATTCTATGAAAAAAATATTGTTGCCCACCCATGAATATATAATGTGTGCAAGTGGGGCATATTCTTAAGGCTTTGTAATTTAACAAAATAGTTATACATTTTAGATTTACATGAATTATCTAACAATGTTTAACATGCTTACATATAACATGTGATTCCATGTATAAGAACATATTAGAGATAAACTTTAAATCAGCCCAAGAAGACACTTAAATTGTTACTGTTACATTTGTCTTTCTTGTGAAAGCATCCTGTACTGTTGATTCAGTTTTTCTAGTACATGTTTAATTCCAAACACATCTCGGAGATTTTTGAAAACAGTATTGTGTACACAGATGCTTGACAAGTTAAGGCACCGGACACGAGGACGAGACGAGGAGATCAAAACTGATCTTAACAAACATAACCTTCATCTCTAATGGCATTGCCCCATCTTAAAAGTTGCAACACAAGACATTTGCTGCTGAAAGTAGCCATTTAAGTCATGGCTTGATTGATATAATGTCAATCTGTCTGCCAAGGATACCATCGCCCAACACAACATTTAAACCACAGTGTATGATTTACGCATATTTTCTTGTTTTCTTAATTGAATTTTTAGTCCCATTCAAGGGCTCTCGAGAGTAATTTCCCCTTAGAGGTTTTCAAAAGTGGCCCCCGAATAGCTGCCATGTTTCTAATGAAATATTACCCTTAAAATTCGTGATTACTTCTTCGGTAAATGCACTGAAAATTTGTCATGCTAAGAATTGCACACTTGAAATAATTTTATTTTAGCGATCTACTCGATTGAAATGTTGTCTGCAATTAACACGACAGCTGGGTACAAAATACAAGGTCGCTGGCACTTCCGCTTCGGAAGTAGTACTATATGCATGCGCACTTGAGTGTCTTACATCAGTTCAATATTAATTGCGTGTTTATGAGTATGATTGACAAGGGACACGCGATGTTCTTCATATGCCTTCTAAATTTAAGATTAAGTGTTTCAATTACTTCAATTGTTTAAGCATCTAAAGCTGGTGCTTACATAAGAGACCCCCTCCGATCTCTTAAGCTTAAGATCTGTTCCCTCCAACAACTAAAATAAAACCAAAATGAATGACACTGAACACATGAATCCCTTCATTGCGACAGAGAATTTTTTTTTATCTTTTGGCTGACTAAATCAAAACGTTTGTCACGTTAAACTTCAATGTTAACCCAAATTTAAGCTAAAGTAGAAAGAGTTCCGTATGACATGATCGGAATCACGTGGATGCTTGAAGAAACCTTAGGGACTTCTCTGACTGCACTCATTAGACTTATATATACTGCGATGTTACGAAGCGAATAAGCTTAAGTATTCCACTTAGTCAGATTGAATTAAAAATTTAAATAATTTCCATAAAAGTGCAATGAAGTAAGTCTACATTATATTATTATGAGGAGGAAAGCATAACTAAGTCATCCACGTGCTCCTGCTTTATGAGTGCATATTGAATATTCAACACAGAAAACATTCTATTTTGTAATATGTCTATAAGAGACCGTACATGTTAAAAACCACCATAAACTAACGCGTTAGATGTTGTTGCTTTAACGCGTTTAAACATATCCTCAGATGTTCCTTAAATAATTCTAGAAAACCAAAGCAGTGAAAACGATACTTTATGCGTAAGTTTTTCGGTTAATCATACAGTTGAAACCTGCTTTTATATGCACTAAATTTCAACACAATCGGGGAGCGTAGATGATCGCAAAACTTTGGCCTGGGAAAATGGATTCAACCTCTCGAGAAGCAACATCTAATGTGTATTTATCGTGTTGGGTCATCAGGTTTTGACATTAACGCCCTCTCGTACATCTTTGCCCCAAAAAGCGAGCAATCTGACCATTCTCCGAGGAACACAACGCGTTGAAATTACAAAACTATGCGTAAACATCTAAATAAAGCAATATAAAATGAGCAAAGGTTTTAAAAAAAAACCAAGAAGAGTGGAATCAACAGAACGAGAGACATTGACAAACAAACAATAGCCACATCAAACAATTCAACACCGGAATAAAAAGAAATTGACGTCACAATAATCCACAAGACTAGTAATCCATAATGACCGGCTTAGGTCGACTACTCAGTGCAATATCAGGTGATGTGCTTACACTGGTTAATGAGGCCCCAACCTTCCCACTTCCCGCATAAGACAAGAAGTTTTAAATATCGACACACATATAATTTGTATGCCCCGCCACGAAGAGGTGGTGGGGAATTAAGTATAAACCTTGTCCGTACGTCCGTACGTCACAAAACTTGTCCAGGCTCTAAATCCTACGATACACGGCAATGGAACTTCATACTTGAATTGTGGGTCATCAAGTTGGGGCGGTGTGTCGCGTACCAAAAGTACATCACTTTGACCTACATTTCGATCTTTGATTTACATCAAAGAAAAAGCGTTTATTAATCCGTACGTCACAAATCTTGCCCTGACTCTGTTTCCTATGATACAAAGAACTTGAACTTTATGCTTAGTACATGGGTCCATCTTTGACCTACATTTTGACCTTTCACCCTCATTAAATAAAAAGCTTGTTCGTATATTTCAAGGCACTGGATCTGAATGCGTGGGATATGTCCGAGCGTCTGCCCCGGCCTTATTAGAATACATGATATTCCTACGCTATACATGCGTAGTTGTTTACAAAGCTTGGAAATTCATAACAAGAAAACAGGGCAGGGGAAAAATAATCATTCCCAACTTTAGAGTTTAGAGTTGATAAAATGCTTTTTAATTTATCGCGATTATGTTTTCAGTTGCAATCTTATCAGTTGTAATCTTAAACCTAAATGAATTTCGAACATTACCATACACTTTAGTTTTTCTTGTCAATTGGGGAGATAACTCTAGGTTATGTCATACACTTATCTCCCTTGGGTCAATATCAATTTTAAACACACAATTTGCATTAATAAGACAGGAAGAGAAGCAGTGACAAGAACGGGAAAGCAAAGCAATAGGGGTAGTACAGAGAGAAGGATGAGCCCATGCAATTGCGTTCCCGCTTACGCTTATATTTAACTATACATAGGCTCTATATAGGCTGGTTAACTCTCCTGGAATCGCTATGCATATGTGTATTACACAACTGAGTACCCGTTTACTCTTTATCGTACTGGGGATGGGTTGTTTTTAGGGTTGAAAATACCTGTACACAGGGCTGCCAGCTTAACGACCCCTCCAAAGAATAACCATGGTATTAATTAACACCTTAGTAACATACATTTCAAAGTGTAATCGAGCGACAGAGATGGCCAGGTTTAATATAAAATTACAATCAAGTCTCTTTATGAAAATAAACCAACAACAAAAACCAACACGGAACGAGATTATTCAAAGACAACCAAAACTGCTATTTAATTATGCAGTAAGCCTTCCATTCTTTATTTGTAGAACTTGGGTTTTCTCCTAACACTCGTCTTTGACTAAAGCATCATAAAAATAGGCTTTGATGTTGAATTGTTGTTCGTCCGCTTGAAAATCTCATTTAACTTGCTACCGTGCAATCCACGAAGCGTGAACATCATCATCAGCAGCATCAGCAGCATCATCACTTAACAGTTTGAAGATCACGCGGATAACACTGAGATGTGATCAGTGTCCTGCTAACAGTTTGTCCGTCCACTGATTAGAAATTAAAGATGAGCATTATTAATATTGGAAAATAGATTATTACTTTTTAATTTAGATCAGGGAAAAGGATATTGTCACGACACGAGATTAGAAGAGCGTTGAGTTGTGGACAGAGGGTGTCAATGACTTAGACTGGGTGTGGTTTGTTGTCACAACTGGCAATCATTGAACGCTATCAATATCAACACTATGTATGAAGGGTTCAAATTAGACTGTCTTAATACAGATGGTGTAACAAAACATAAAAGCAAGCAAAAACCCAGCTTATATAATAAATTAAATGGACTCCGAAGAATGTCAAATTTTATAGTATGACAGCCATGGGTTTCAGTGACAAATCAGCGCTATATGGTTGTTACCATGTAGGACTTTTGTTCTGTCTGTTGATTCTTAAATCCCTGCCGTAAATTATTTTCCCTTCTCATTAAACATTCCAGTATCCTTTACCATTCGGTTCCTCTATTTCTATACTCTTATCTCGAAGTTTATATGCAATATTGCGTTACCTATCACATGTAATTAAAATGTTATTGCAACCAGGTGGACATTAAGACCCAATGGGCCTCTTGTTCTATTCATATATTAAAATATCCGTGTTAATATTGACGTTTTACTGAGTTATTTAACAACGAGAAGAACAATTAACATCTTATCTCATTCAAAAAGTAGGAATAAGTGTTGAAAACTTATTAACTGGTGTAACCAGTCATCGACCCAGTCACTCCTGACTATTACAAAAACTAAAGTGTTTAAATCTGGCAATATTGTGTCTTTCGTGTCATATGATAAGTATTAAAATATATCAACAGTATTGGCTGGATCGAATTCAGCCTAATGTGATCGTTTGTGGTATCATATCAATGTGTGTGCGGCATGATATTACAGTGAAACAGCAATATGTGGGCCCAAGTTCCAGTCAATACAGATAGAAACTGTAGCGAAATAATCTTAAGTGATGGAGAACCTAATGTTCTAATAGAAAAATGGTGTATTGCATCTAATTACACGTATCAACGACACATTCATTGTATACACATTAGTAATTTTAGCAATACTGTGATAATGTTAATTATTGTTTTTAAAGGTTTTTGTTTTGGTTGAAAAAATGGTTTGGGATTAATTTTTATTCTTTAGGAAACGTTGATTTTAAACTAAAATATATCACTGTTCAAAAAGGTAAGATTTGTAATGACAATTTTGGTAAACATGGTGCATCAGCACGACATTTACCTGATTTTACACGTAACTAAAGATGAAGATTAAAGATCTTCATGCATTTGTTTTCTTTGCGTAATGAAACACAAAGTTTGATCAATAGAACATTCATTTATATTAAATTGCACCTTGTTTGCATTGAAACCTTGCAGATAACGCGCGGATATCAGCACGTGCAACAAGAATGAAACGGTTAAAAAACAGCTCTCAATATTATCGGTCTCTATTTACTAAAACTAATATTTCAAAGGTTCTAGGTGTGCTGAAACATGTTGATTAAATGAACTTTTGCCTAGAAAAGCGAATGCTCCTTTATATCAAAACACGCAGTTTTCTTCAACACGTGCAGAACGCACTTTGCCTATTGAAATTGTAACTCGCGAGGGACGGATTACAATAAATAAAAAAATCAATCAACTCGGGACAAACCTGTGGCTGAGCTTTTGTTGGAATCTGGTATTAAAATTGCGTTTATTGATTAGTTTTATGCTCTGTCAACTCAAATTCCTGACTTGAATCACCTCGGCAAATTAAACTGAATAATATATAAATTGATAAAGATAATCTTCTCTGATATTCTGTGGAATCAATAAGTTAACTAAATGGTAGAATTCCTTCAACAATTAATTCTCGCAAACGAGGAACATATAATTTGATCGCCATACAGATTAAGGAATATTATGATATCGATGAAATATTAATACGGCCTCGCATAAACTTCAAAGCAAATACACATTATGCAGTTATCAAGGTGCTGTGTGAAAGTGACGGTCAGCCCTCGCAATGTCAGAGAAGCACGCCAAAGAGCGCGAGAGAATTGATGCGAAGACATAAACAATCTTATCTCCAATGAGTGAAGAGCGGGCAAATGAAAAGTATATGTTTATAAATAATAAATGCAAAGCGTGTATCTCTTTATCCGAAGCGATTGGTAATAATAATGTGGTAAATTATGCATGAACAAACGCGGTAGGTTATGATATACGCTCTTTACGGCGCCGCGCGCTGGCTCAGGTATTAGATGCATATAAAGCGTATACATTGGTCATCTTGGAAATTTGCGGTTTTTTAGTCCAAGTGGACTTTTCCTATACCAATCCGTCTGTCGTCGTCCGTCGTCGTCCGTTCGTCGTTAACTTTCA
>JAUMGZ010023316.1:0-19907 GCA_032359645.1 Pododesmus macrochisma | reverse complement strand
CGAACCACCGTGTGCCCTCGCCGTTCTCCACCGTCCGCAGACATTTTCGCGCACGGTGGCACACGGTAGGCCTACACTGCAGAGTGTGAGAGTCACTTTACAGTATTCCTCATGCTATTTTTGTGAATTTGTTAAGAAATATATGCATCAGAAAACCTATTGGAGTAGGTCGCAATGAATAGTTTTAGACGCCTAACTTTTTAAGTAAAACTAAACTGCCCTTGTAAATTCAAGTAGATCTTCGGTCTTAATTGTTCTTTATACTGGGACGGTACCAATTATCGCCAGTTTGTGTACGATTTTAACCGATACTTACATCCTGGTGCTTAATTGTTTGATGTAGTTATTGTTGTTAGTCAATGTCTCTCGTTCTGCTGATTCCACTTATACCGTTATATCGGTTTTTGACGCGAGAAGCTCAAACACAATCTGCTAGAACGTCACTTTATATACATTCGGATTTCGAGCAGGCTTTCTGAACATGTTAAACAATGAAAATCAAATTAAAGTTTGTTTAAATTCGATAAATATCTTACAAGTAAACGGAATGAACAAAAGGAACGAAATGAAGTAAGTGAACGAAACGGAATGAACGATACACACTGAGTAAACGAGCGATATAAACGCAACGAAACGAACTGCATGAACGACGCAATATGAACGAAAGGAGAACAAACGCAAACGAAAGGACGATAAAAGGTTTAATATGTGAAAATGAACACTGAACCCCTGTAGATTAGTCTTTCTTAAAAAAAAAAAAAAAAAAAAAAAAAAAGGTATGTACACCAGTAATAATTTTATGATATCAGTTCATACCGCCATGTTCACAATCTCTATTGTTATTTCAAAAACATAAAGCAAATCAATCATATATGCCGACTAGTGATATGTTTATGAGGATTTGATTTTTAAAAGGTTTGTCTATTTACCCATGGTAACTGTTATTGAGACAACGTACTAGTGCAATATAGGGTTTACAGAAAAGCATGTTTGTACTCCGTAACTCGCACACGCAGTGTAACAAGTCAGACAGATCATATCTGCTCATACCTTTGATCAACAAAGCAACGTTTATTTTAAGACAATGAAATTAAATTGAATAAATACGAACCGCCGTTAAAATTTAATTAAGTCACATCGAATTAAGTGTAGTCTGAATCTACGCGTGTTAAAATTCAATAAACAAAGTATAAAATACAAATGCTGTGTTTAATTATTTTAGCGAGGTAGAACCTCGTCTGCGATGATCCAATGATCTGATTCTTGTTCATCACAAGAATTTTTTTATTTAAAGTATGTACACAGTTGTACAGGTTTATTGACAATATCATGACAGGGACTCTATATTTCCTTGTGAGAGAGTTAAACAAATTAACTTTTGTTTTGTTTTGTTTACCGTTTACGTTTTTTGTTCTATGTTTTGGTACAAATGGCACTGTATTTTGGTCGGCATCAGTCCTAACACAGTTGTTTTGTTTAAAAAAATTTTAAGAAAGGACTGAAAAATTTCATTAATTTTTCAAACAGGATCGCAATAAACATGCACCTGACAATTAACACGCCACTTAACATGGGAACTTGTAAAATCGAGGTTATTGTATTATTAAATAACAGATTCGCATTGAACACACTACCATTCGATGTTTGTCAAAGAAAAAGTTCTTTAAATGAGAACTGCATATATATAAGGCAGTTCATTACCGTCAATACTCTTGATTCAGTCTCACGCTATCGAGGATACAAACATGCAAAGATACATACAAATATCACCTCCCGTCGAACTTCAAACTCGTGTATATCCGCAGTTACCGTCACACTAAAGAGGAAAATCGTGTAATTCACCAAGCATTAAATATCATAATAATAGGTAAAATTAATGCGCTAAATACGCAACTTGGTTTATTGGTTCTGATAAAAACAGCTGATTAAGTATTGCATTAGCATTTGGAAGAAAATTGCACCACGAGTCAGTGAAGATTAAATATTTGCACTGAAGCGGAATGGCTTCTATTGGCGGGTGTGAATGTGTTCTATTGATCACGTTCTTAACCAATCATCACACCAGCTATCTACTTCCTATCCATGTAATAATCAGTCGGTAATGGTTCGAACCTTGGGACATGCAAGTTCTTTCAACAATTACACACGACAGCAATCTCGTGTTACCTGCATTTACATTTGTTCTGTGCTCGTTTGAAAGCCATTTGCAATGGCACAAACAAGAAAGGTGACTGAAGACTGAAAGGTTGCAATATTGATATCTTGTATCAGGTTCAAGAGTTTGAATATTCTTACTTTAGATCAAGAACTTATAATGCATTTGTCAATACTGCTTTTAATGTCTCATTACGTCAAACATGTAAAGAAGCCAGATTGGTAGAATGCTTATTCTAACAGTTTATTAAAGGTACGCCATGGCGAAAAGGAATCAAAAGCACGTTGCTCAAGTAACTTGTTTATTCACTGACATAGTAGGCCATAGGTAGATGTATATGTTGAACGACAAACTAAAACCGCAACCTTATGTCCAAATGTCTGGTAGTCTAAGAGACAAAACCAACATGTTACACATATTAAGTGCATGTACGCAAGCAAATAACTCGACATGGAATGCAAAGGAAAATAATAATTGAATGTATAGGTAAACATGGAGTTCAAATCATTTGGCATTATTCTCTTGCGTCCATTAATGACAGCAGCTTCGAGCAAGATCTGGGGTTCGGGACGGGGTAATTCACACAGAATGTTGGCTCCTTCCTCTTATAAATATCATATTTATCGGAGGCATGATTCAGATTACATTTTTGTATTTTTGTCTGGTTGATAATTTCAATCTTAATATGATGAAAATGTTTTTATTCTACAACCATTCCAACAAAGTCTTTCCTTGAATGAGACATGCATTAAATCAGTGTATGATGTTGTGTAAAGGATTAATAAACGTACAACAACAATAAGAAATAAATAGCTGATAACGTATTACATGTAATATCCAATTATGCCAACATCAACAACCCAATCCTGAATAGGAATGTAATGTATATATAACATGTACTTGACGACGACGCTAATTAGAAACGAAAGTAAAGTTATGTTTATTCAGCATACGCGATTCCGCGTATAAACATAAAAATAACACGTGAAATGGACCAAGAGATAAACGCTACATGGAAACATGTCACGTTCTTAAGCGATTTCACTTATCTGATTGGTGAAAATGAAAGCCAAGTGATATTTCCAGAAACAGAAACCGTGACAAGTCTAGTTAGAACAAATGCCGATATGTCGGTTGTGATAATGGATATGTATATATTGCATCAAGACTAAAAGTACAAAGCGATGTTCTTAGGAACTGTTTTTGTTCTAGACCTTTAAAATATCCATGCTATTCCTGTTATATAAATATAACTCGGTCGTTTTTGGGAGAAATGTTAAAATATTCTGTTGTAAAATGGTATCAGTATGCGTTGCAGGTAAATGGAGCATTTTACTACGAAAACTGGAGATAACCAGATCAATAAACTGCAAACCATAGGACCCATACTAATTTGGACTAGACGGAATAAATTAAAAGTGAATTAGGGTCCCTGTAGAATAAAGACATGCGTTGCCTTTTTTTCTACTAGACATATTTGTTTGTTTGTTTTGGTTGTTGTTGATGTTCCGAATGATCGCACGACTCACTTCAGCACTTCTTGTCGAATATTCATTAGCAATGACCAACGAGATTTATCAGATTCACGTTTATTTTGAAGTCATAATGTCTTTTAAAACGTCATATGTCTCTTTAAGTGGAGTTTAAGCTTGACCCGGGATTGGATCTCACAAAGTGTGCGTGTATATCAAAACTCTCGAGTTGCAATTGAGTATTTGTAAGATACCAAAAGCTTGATCTGCAAGCATACGGTTGAACATTTCTGTGTTTTGACTGTCTGGACAAAACTTACAACTTTTATCTTTCTACGCATTAAAGTTAGTAACATTCCCCATACTAAGTAATCCTTTAAGTTTTAGTGTCGATTCTTATATGCCATATCAGATGGTTCTGGAAATGTGTTATTGAGTTTAGTGTGTGATTCAATCATTGACCAGCGTTTCCTGATACATTGGTTAACTTCGAACATTACACGAAACTACGATATAGATAGGTTTTATTTTGCAAACTAATTTCTGTAAATGTGTATGTATTTTTATACTATGACGTATTCACAATTCCCTTTTAAAATTAGATACTTTGTACATTCGATTCTTCGCCGATTGTTCAGAAAATGTTGACAACCTTTTATATATGCAGGGTTATGTCTTATGTATTACCATCTGTTGAACATTTTGTGTGGTCCAGAACGTGTATCGTTTGGCTATGATCAATGTGGACAAGCCTTATGACCATGTTTTTAAAAATAAAATTTTACCATCTAAGCTACAATCCTGTACAACTAGATGACGGGCGTACTATGCATCGTTGGCGGTGCCCTCGGTATTCATGTCTTACACAATTGCAAGCACTTTCATTTTTCAATTTGATATTTCTTTGCTATCGCAATTTTGTTTGATTTATTATTTGTTCAACATTTATACAAACTTGTTTATTTCAGCATGGTGGCTCTTGGCGGCGTAGGAGTTTGATAGAGGATGCTAAATTTGAAACAGTTACGAACTTTGAGTTCAAGAGGAGGGAGAAGACCCTCAGCAGTAAGGAGCGCCCCCTAAGTACCGCCGGGTCCATCAGCGAGGAGGAGGATGTTTTCATTCAGAATGGAGATATATCGTCACCAGTGGAGGAGGAAGCACCTTCACAATCCACTATCATTGTGACACTTAAAGAAGGCATTGCGTCTTTCTCCAGGGTACTCAAAGTATGCGAGGTAAGTATTCAAGCATAGAATACATAGAAGATAATAGATGTTATTTTCCTATGACATTAACCACTTTTGGAGTTAATCACTACTCTACCCACAGTCTGAAGGTAAACACATTTATCTAAAGAAAAGTTCTGTATGTTTCACTAGTACAACTGTAATAGATGTCGTAACACACATGTATTTATTAATTCTTTTAAATCAGAAGCAAAGAGAAACAAGAACGATAAGAACCATGAAATCCAGAAATCGTTAAGTAAAGGCCAACAGTCCTCATAAAACATAATAAGAGCAACACAAAAGCAATTTACGTTTACTTAGTACAGAAAAGAATTTAATAAAAACTCACTGTTTCTATTTTTTATAGTCACGCTTTTAGATCATATTGTATCAATATTGTTTAAAAAATACAATGTGCATGTATGTATATAAATTTATAAAACGATGAATCTCGAATGACATTTTTTACTATCTAAATATTGATGTAAATTGTTACTGATAGAAACAGGTTAAGTATTCATGCATCTGTTTATAGCGGCTTATGAACGTCATGTTATTACATGAATGACGCCACAACTAACACACTCTGTGCGTGTATTGTACTTAATCGGAAGTTAACTTAAGTTCTTGGAATTATGAAAAATTGCCGATTGAATATGCCAACGGGAAGATTCTCTTTATATGATCGTTACTTAATGAAAACGTTTTATTGCCAAGCAGATACAATTATTTGGTCAACTTTGTGAACATTTATCAATTTCCTTTAATCTTTTATGTGCTAAGAAACGCTCTTCCTACGCAGATATTTGACACGCATATGTAGTATTGATTGGACAAAAAAGTTTTTGAATCACCTTTGAAAGAAATATATCGTTCTATCGTATAAACTAATATACTTGTACTCAGATGAACTGTTTCATCCCAACTCTTTCTTATTTTTATTTCGTCATCAACGTAATCCATTAAGTTAGAAAAAAATCAATTTAATTTTTTAATTATGAAGTATTTAATTAAAGATTTAATTAGTCCATGGATATGACAAATGAACAGAAAACGTTGAACGCACAAAGAAAAAGGAACACAATTATTAACCAAAAAGGAAACATCACAAACTTCTATCAAAAAGAACTAGAAGCGATATCAGGTGTCGACTAAGGAGTAAGCGTTTCCTGCTTCACATCTGTCACCAGCCGCAATGTGGCCGTGTCAATTCAGAATATGACAACCATTTCAATGAAATTCAAACTGTTATGCTTGATACTTCAATCTTTCAATGGTTACATTATCTTATTTACATATCCAGCTAACCACTTTTTTATTACATCAAATTTAAATCATATGATCATTTGATGAGGATAAGATTTTGGCTTTAGGCCACGAGAGTCCTCGCACTCATTTGGTTGGATTGACGTTATTCTTACAGCCCGTCAAAGATTGTAAGTTCATTCGAGTGATGGCGTTAGGTGTGACTATTGTTTGTCAATATATATCCCTCGTTCTGGTGATCCTCATTCTCTTTCTCCACGGGGGTAAATTTTTGCGTTACACCGAACCTGCAGTTTGGTGTGGCTATTGTTTGTCAATACATATCCCTTGTTCAGATGATCCTATTTTTGTTGATGCACAATATTTTTTGCAGAACTCCAAGGTAGTGCTGGACCATATAGAATCAAGGGTATGTAACAAGCCTGGATGCCAGTTTGACATCATCATGCAGTGTACAGGAACACACCATCGAATGACAAACTTAATCAATTTGCTTAGACAGAGTCAACCAATACAAAACGTAACAGTTGTACACGAAACACCAGTGGAGGAACCCAAAGGTACGAACATTGACCTGTAACCGTTTCACTGTTACCAATCAAGGTTGGACTTCGCGTGTTTAAACTTTGAAAGATGCATCGTAATTTGTCCTTTTTTTGCACCAATTTTATATTTAACGGCTAATTTTTCAACTTTTAATACATGGAGATAAAAAGCATCAAAGAAACATTAAATATCATATAATTTTATCAATGTTATTCACTTGTAAATACTTTTTCACAAATGGTCCTGTTTCAATATATCAAAATATGTTGATTCTGCCATCTCCACAAAACATTATGTATGGATGTTTGCCTTTCCCGCGTTTTCTTTGCCTTGTGGTGTTTTTAAGTATTATCAGGAGTGCTACCCCCCCCCACCACCACCACACATACACACTCCACCCCTGCCATGTGAGGTATAATACCATACATCGTCTTTTGCTTGTTTCAGGTTTATGGTTTCCGAGTCATATCACAGAATTAGACGACTGCACACATCTTGTAACAAAGTTTGAACCAGACTTGGATTATGACCATCCGGTAAGACGCAAACATTTTCACATATATATGTACAACGTAAATAAAAGAGTGTTATTACCAGCTATAACTTTCTTACAGTTGGTGTTAAGTTTCTCCATTCAAAATATGTACCTGAATTCGATTTGCAGAGATGCGTTATGTGAACTGTTAGTCTATACATACTTAATGTTGATAGCCGTTTATAACATCCGTTTCCGGTTCTTTCAAGGGATTTGCAGACAAAACCTATCGTGAGCGTCGAAAGGAGATTGCGGATATAGCCTTCGATTATAGACAGTAAGTATACTGTTAAATCCAAAGTATCCTCTCTATATCGAGTAAAGTACATGAAATACAAAATAACATATAAAAGTCACCTACTGAATCTTATGTAAGTAGAACTTTCTTTCCTGAACTGTGTTGAGGATCAACTTGTATTTTATTAAGTCTACTTTTCTGGTGCAATAAAATTACAATATCCCGAACGACAAACTGATTTACAATAAGATTTTTAGTTATTTCCTTTTTTTACTTTCATACGTAATGTTTCTGATGGTCTTACAATATTGTCTCCTTTTCTATTTAAATTTTATGGTAGTTTGATGCCATTTACTTGCTGTTGTAGAGGTAATAATGGTTTTTATTTCTGTATCTTTTATTGTATAAATTGAAGATTTCTTACATAACAATCCAACCTTGATAAGTAAAATTTTATGTATGTTTCAGTGGTCAGGCTATTCCTTATGTAAAATACACAGATGATGAAGTCAACACATGGTAAGTAGATATTACATTTAAAACATATCCTAGAGCAGTTTTCTACAAATCCATGTCATTTTTTGATAAATTATGTTCATGTTAATAAGATAGACGCACTGCATGCCTCTTATTAATCAATTTACCGCCTCTTACTGGCACAGACTATGGCATTGTACACCATATAATGATATTTTTAGGACTCGGTGAAGGGCTCCAGTTAAAAGCTCCACCTATCGAGAAGGTTTAGTCCTTAAATCCGTTCTTCAGGTTGTAAGATGGACTTCGCGTTGTTATTGTTTAATGTAACCACATCGCTCGGTTTCGTGTTAGGTGACCTTCCTAGGTAGGTCCGCATGGTCAATGTCTTTCGTTCTGTTGATTCCACTTATCTTGTTTTTTATAACGAAGAATATGTCTAATAGCATTACGTTTGTTTGTTTGTTTGTATTAAGGGCTTATTGTCCGATCAACAGCTAAGTTCATTTACGGACGTACCAGTTTTACTGGTGGAGGAAACCGGAGTACCCGGAGTAAACCACCGACCTACGGCAAGTCACTGGCAACTTTCTCACACTAGCACGCCCCGGACGGGAATCGAACTAGGATGTGAAAGGCTCTTATGATTACAAGTCGTCGACTTTAACCACTAGGCCAGCGCGGCCCCCTAATAGCATTAAGACAAAGAGTAAACATCTATTGATAGGTTAAATGTGAAATCACTCAAAAACACAACACATACAAACTTCGTAGCATATAAATAAACCCTAGTCAGAAATCATTTAGACGGTAGAACAATTTTTTTTTTTTATAATTTTGCATAAGAAGAAAACATTCCAAAACTGAGATAAGTCCAAGCAACAGAACAAAAGACATTAACAAACCAACAATATCAATTAATTCACGCAATTCAGCAACAGCATAAAAGGACGATTTTTTTGCACGGCCGACTTAACGAGGCCTCAACTTTCCAATTGTCCAAACAGATAAGATGTTTGAAGTAAAGACACACATTTAAAACATCCATAATTACAATTTATAGAGCTGTTGAGTATTTGAACAATTAACTTCTACAACATTTCTCAATAAAATTCGAAACAGACAAAATGTGTCTAAATATTTACAATTGTCAGATGGAGACTTGTAAGTTAAAAATAGTGAAAAGGAGGAAATTGGAAAGTTGGACAATTGTTATCAATATTAGATTGATTCATACAATCTACGAATAGTTAAATATATAACAAGGTACATAACGAACAATTAATATATTCGCACATTTACAAATTGTTATGAGAAAAAAACACAAACAAAACTTCCATGCAAGGCAAAATGATAAAAAAAACCAACACAGAATGTTACTCTAGTAATGTGTAAGGGGACAATGGAAAACAAATGTCTAAAGTGATAAATATAACATCAGTGGAAGCCAAGAAATAATTTACAATGCTAAGCCCAACAAAATCCAGAGAAACTGATATCAGAACCCAGTTGTTTCGAAATATTGAGCTTTCAAATTGAACTAAATCAGTCACTGTACTATTGTGTGATGGTGTGCGACAATTACACGTTTTCTTTACTTACGATTGCTGTGAAAAGTCTTATTCATATGTTTTCGTTACAGCGGTTAAGGGGTATATTTATGCAATATATGCTTGACTTACACTGGATATATGGTAATATTTATATAGCTGTTTCAGTGACGATTATAACTACGTGGTGACAATAATAAATATATTTATGTTTTATTTACATTAGTTATGTGGTAATAAATATGTATATGTTTACACTGGTTATGTAGTAATAATTATGTTTATTGTTAGCCTAGAGTACAAAGGTCTATGTGGTAATAATAAAATATATTTTTCATTACCATAACATGCGTTTGTGGTTAATCGTATGTATACTTTTCACTTGCATAGGTTAAGCAGTTATCAGTATGTATGTATTTCACTTGCAAAAGTTATTTATATAACATATATTCCATGTGAAAAAACAAGTTAAATCTTACGACCATACAAAATAAAACAATTACCCTTCAACAGTCTCGGTATACGTGGTATAGATTTTGCGAATGAAACCCAAATCCCTTATTCAATTGCTAATGGTTTGTAAGAGTCACGTTTCAGAATTTCCCTCAATTATTCATTGCCATGTCATTTATTGACATTTTCAAACAAACGGTTTCTTTTTACTGCCAGTTTTGCATTTTTCTCCATAATTCTATGCTTTGATGATTCCCCTATTGAATTTTGTATATGTTTTCAGGGCGCATGTATATACACGACTAAAGGGCATGTTTCCAACATGCGCATGCAAAGAGCTTCGGGAGAACTTTGAACTATGTGAGAAAGAATGTGGGTACAGTGCAACAAATATTCCACAGTTGGAGGATGTGTCAAACTTTCTGAAAAGTACGTTCAGAAAAAATACTTATGTTAAGTATTGTCCCCATGTTGATAATTATAACTTTAAAAAAAAATTAAGCCACTTTCATACATTTCAAGTTATAGTTTGTGTATTTGTATGTTTTGGTTTGCGATATCATGTTTGTGTCGTGTGAAATATTTAACGATAAGCCATGCAATCGTAGAATTTGAGACTTGAGCTATAAAGACCGAATACTATCATGGCTTCCTATAAATGTTCCGAAACGCACTGTTTTGTAACTAAACAACATACGAATCCTCCAATAGAAAAATAATAAAGTATTAGCAAAATTTGAAAGCACAACATGTTGCAGTTACATCATTGCTATATAACTAACTGAACATGCTGAAATATATGTGTATAAAACCATTCACACATTATAAACTTGGTGACTGTAAATAATACCATTCATACGCAAACCCAAACATAGCTTTATGGAACCGTTTTACTGGTTAATAAAATCAATTATTGCAGGTAGACCTATATTTATAACTACATAAAATATGTTATGTTAAGGTAGACCTACAGTTATAATGGCATAAAGTGTTTTATGAGGAAACTATTTAAATTGGAATTATATTCATACTCTTTTGTATGCTATACGTTACAATAATAGATCATTTTATTGATCGTAAACTCCATACAAATTGTAAAGCGTACGTTAGGGTTATTGATAAAACCATTAATATCTAATATTAATGTTTAACTATGATGTACCGTTTTACTCACCGTTGTTCATTTGACATTGAGAAGTTTGGATACTTCATTTTACGGTATAACGATTACTAATAAAAATACAAAATTGCAAAACTGAAAAAAGACCACCAATAAATATGATATTTATTAGAGGAAAGAACCAATACTCTTTAATGTGCAGTATTACATTTCAAAAGACATCGTTGAAAAGCGGTAATGGCAGACACTATCTTTTTATCTTAACAAAAATCAATTATTCCACTACACTGTGTGCAGGTGTCGTGAGGTTTAAACACTAACAGATTAATATTTCTATTTACTTAATGTAGGAGATATGTAGTAGTGTTAGTTCACTTTGCATAATTATGATGTGCTTTTATTTGACTTTTGTAATGTTTGCTAATGTGTTCCTTGACCGTCAGTCCCTCGGATTCAAAATTCATTTTTCTGTTTTGAAAAATAAATTTTACACTTGAATGTAGAGAACGTAGAATAAAAAGTGACATCTTGACTACAGTAAACATTCATTAATGCAATGTGTAACTGGCAACATGGGATGAATCCGTATTGGCAATCCTTCATTAATACAGAACATTAAATTTACATTTTGATTGACTTTAAAAAAAATAAAAATCGGAATATGAATGTTTTAATTGTAAGGAAAAAATGACGAACTACAGACCGGAAGTGAACTTAGTCAATACTTTAGGGGAAAAGGAGGAGTAGCGCTAAAAAACAACCAAGCGATTATTTCTAATGGTATACCTCATCTTATTAAATGAAGAAATAGCTGTACTTTGACTACCAGATTTGAATAAGATACAACAAACAAAACATAAAGTCAAGCATTTTACAAAGGGAAGTATTCGGCATATACACATTGACATGAAGTGACACTTCTTGAACGATTCTAGGGTAAAATGACAACATAAATCTGTTTTGTTTTAATTTTATGAAAGGAAGGACAGGGTGGCAGCTGAGACCAGTGGCTGGTCTTCTCTCAGCCAGGGACTTCCTAGCCAGTCTAGCATTCAGAGTGTTCCAGTGTACACAATATGTCAGACACGGATCTAAGCCCGATCACTCACCAGAACCGTACGTATGAGACACTGTTACAATTTAATCTTTTATATTACTTTTTTAATAATGTCTCGCCACTGTGCTAACATGTCAGTTCCGCGTGTTCGTTGTAGCTATTGCGGCTTGATTTGATGCCATCTTTCTTTAATCGTATTTGTGCTAATGCTTTTAAAAACAGTTGAAAATGTATTGAATACGTAGCCGTTCAAAGCTATGAACTACTGACCATGGCTTACAGTAGATGACAAGATAAATGTTGCTTATTCATACATCACTGTGCTTTAATGCATACTGTCAGCCAAGGTATCTATTGATTCCGATTAACGAGCGATTCCTTTTTGTATGTGTTTATTTCAATTTGTTTTGTATCTATCTTTATTAGTTTTATTAGCCATCAATCGTTATACAGTGCTTATGTTATGTATAAAATGTCCTTCATTGATCGTATTTATTGACGCCGAAAGTAAATTTGATTTGACCTATACAATTCCATGGCCATAGTATATCGTGTTTTATTTGTTTAAACCATTTGACATTTTTGTTTTAGACATGTTGGCTTTGCTTTATATGTTGTCTCAAGGTAAATGTGATAGAATCGAGGACACACATAATATGTATGCATTTAATGCTGACCCAACGCAAAGTCTTTTATTTTTGGCCATTTAATAGTGTAATTGGGATCGATTGTTTTTAACAGCCCCTCTGCATTTTTTTTCTTAGCCATTATACACTAATGCGTGTCCATTGGTGGCGGTTAGTTTAAACATATTTTATTGCCAAGTATAATACAGTAAACAGCAAAAGGATCAGACACTATTTATTTCAACTTACTAGGTCTTCTCCTTGAAGGTGGCGGTTGTTTTATGTACCTGGGAATCTTCGACAACATCTCTAGCAAAGAGAGTTGTACTACCCTTTTATATATTACATTTATTTATGGTACGTCTTGAGTTGTAATGATGTGTTTTGTGCACATGAAGGTTACAATACACTGCATTGACACAGATAAATCACGTCGGATAACACACGTGTCGCAGGTACAAGGTTCGCTTTCATAGTTTTAAAATTTTGTTGATGTGTCCTTTTATATTTGATATTTGTATTATCTGTGTATCTCTTCTTATTTTTTGGTTTGCTCATTTCAATAAATTATCACATGTGTTGATCTCGAAAAATGTTTTAGTTTTTGAACTGTTTACTTCATTTTTCGAATCGTAAATTTATATGTATTTTCAAAGATTCCAAGACAAGATATAAATATATCGAACTAAAAAACATTAATAAAGTTAACAGATAACACTTCATATCAATAAATTATTTTTAACAGAATTTGAAAATTGGTTCTGCCAATAGCACACTGAAATTGTTAAAATAAGGTTGTCTATACGTTTACCTCTTGTCGCTCTAACTTATTACAGTGACTGTGTACACGAACTGATCGGCCATGTTCCTATGCTGTCGGATCCAAAATTCGCCCAGTTTTCACATGACATGGGATTAGCTTCACTAGGAGCATCCGATGAAGATATTGAAAAGTTTTCAACGGTTTGTATACTAAAATACTTTTATATTATTATGTCCTATACGAGTTTTTAGTACTTAGTATGGTCCAGTCTCAACACTGTACATGTTCTATGCTGGTTATATTGTGTTAAAACACAACACTAAAACTTGAAAAATTTACAAGGTATAAACAACATGTTATTGGTCGCTCGTTTTGATTGATAAAATTTATTTAAAATATTCAGTTTAATTGTCCATGTTACATTAGATAAAAAGTAAATGCTTGAAATAATATGTGATTCATTTGATTGTTTTTCCAAGCACTGATTAATAGTACTATGTTTATGAATGTCTACAAAACGCGAACTACTTATTCTAATTATCTTTCTTTGAACTCAACTTTTTTTCTAGCTTTTGAATAACGAAACGTTCTTTTTTAACTACAGCTTTACTGGTTTACAGTAGAATTCGGTCTGTGTAAAGAAAATGGCGAAATTCGAGCATACGGAGCTGGTACATTATCTTCGTATGGAGAGTTACAACACGCTCTGTCCGATGCTCCAAAGAAGCTCCCTTTTGAGCCATACAGCACATCAGTGCAGCAATACACTGACGACGATATGCAGCCAATTTACTTCGTCGTGGAGTCTTTTGATGATATGATGCAGAAAATGAGGTACATTTTTATTGTGCACATATTATAATAATTATAATACTGAGTATAATATTGTTGCTATTTTAATCGATGTGTTGTTTTTGTTGCAGTTATGTCGAGTTATTGTGTCATACGTACATGTATGCATGGCCTGAAATTTTGGACAATGGTGTTTCTCACAGAGTATTGGCTCTTTCCTCTTTTAAATATTAAACTAATTGGAGGCATGTTTCAGATAACATTTTTGTACATGTACTTATTTCCAAATTGTGTTGCTTGATTTATATATATTTATTCAGTCAGTCAGTTTTTAGTTGCGTTAGATTTTTGTATATTTTTATCTCTGTTGTTGCCAAAAACTGCTGCCCAGAGTAAAATGTTTGAAACCTTGCGTCAATACAATTCCAACTACCCAAAATCATCTGTTTCGTCTTTTGTTACTTGTGTTAGAAATGTTCACTCTAAAGTCATTCTGCAAACATAAATATAACTTAATATGGACTTTACTTCGAAATTAGACCTTGGTTGTATAGTAGCACTCGCTGTAAAAAAAAAATCCTTTGCATATTGTTGCCCATTATTATGTTATCAACTCGCTTTCATTAACTTTTATACTTCATCCTTGTTAAGAATTAGGACAGCAAAATATAAATTAACAAGTAAAAACAACAATTTAATTGATTTATTTGTTATTAAGTATTTAAATTACAATAGTATTGTAGCTGTCTTATAAATGTAATAATATGATATTGTGTTGTGTTCTCTGTGAATAATATGAAATTTACCAAAGCTTAATATAACAATTATTACAATGAACTTCATCTCATTCTAAACACTTCAAACGAAGACGGCTTAAAAGTCCGTTGGAGATTTACTTAGATTGGATAATAACGATTTAGCGTGTATGTTATTCTCATGATGATTTGACTTCTTATCAAGATTGAAACCCATAATGATACCGTGATTAAATATTTGATTTCTAATGCGCAGAACAAAGTTGTGTGAGAGTTTTTATGACAGAATGCAATGGATGATTAGGGGACCACAATAAATACTCTCAAGCGTTGTAACATACGCCAGGGAGTCGTATAGTGTAGATAGCTATCGGTGTTTCAAGTGTTACATGTTCTCATTGTGTGACCTGAGTAGTATTCAGATTATTTAAGATAGTTTTATTTGCTGAATGCAAGGTTGAGCTCTTTAAAGATTTTAATTTCACGATACAATAGTCTAAATGAAATTAGACCACTATGTTATTTATATGAAATGTCAAGCCATGTAAATACACATATTAAGCTTACAGACAATATGAATCGCTTTTACATGGCTTAAGTGAAAACTCATCTTACTGGAACGTTGCTTCAATTTAATAAAAATGAAACTTGGTTTGGAATCGAGATACACTTATAAATCATTTTGAACATTTATGTTGAGTATTTCAACACATTAGTTTATACTATTAGGTTAATCAAAATAAAATAGCGTATGAATACCTAAATAAACCGCCTGTAAGCCAGAGCCCAGGTGTTTCAAAAGTAGTAATCAAAGTATTTATGCTATTCAAGAAGAGTGAGCACGTCGTTACCGTACTAACAATTACTGTTAATTCAGTGCATGATGGACACAAAGAAGTCTCCCCGGTTCATAGGCGTACTGTAGTATTGTATTCATGTGTAAAACAGTAAATAGGGTGTGCCTATAGTTTGTTTATTTCCCATAGATCTTTAAAGACATAGATCGACCAGATGTTGGTATCTGAAAAAATGCAGAGTTCCTGTGATTTAACAGATATGATGTCAAAACGTACTATCGCGCCGTTTCCGATTAGCTATATTTTTGTATTAACAAAATTTAGTCGATTGTTTTTGGTCGTCTATTTACTTTGGGCTTATTAGGTTTGCAAAGATCCTACCCCAGAATCACGCGCGATGATATATGTCATGCTGAGAAGAGCACGTGAATAGTAAGAGACAGGTATTTACACTGGGTTGAGTACACACTATTGCCACTTTTTCTATGATTAGTGTGGACACTATTAAAGTTTAGAAATAGCATCAATACCAGTGCATATACATTTAATGGCCTCTTCCCGATTGCGTAAACAAAAAACAACAACACTATCTTAATTTCTGTTCCGAACTATATTAAACACGCAAATACGAAGTCAGTCACAAATATCTTCTAATTGATTGCAAAACTAGAAAATACTTCATATATTTATTTATATATTTATATTTACCAATTGTATGTCTTAAAATAATCTCCGTTTTATTTTTTTGGTGGAATCTGTCAAAGTGGCTGCTCTACAACGACTCGATTTTTCGCTTTTGACAACATGTTAGTCTTCAATGAGCCTGCGCATTTTCAGGTCAAGTCGGGGTTGTATGCATATGGGCGGTTTTGAATTGATTTGGTGCTGTGTACTACACAACTTCAACATACAGATAATAAGTGCAGAAATTCGTGAAAGAAACATAAATATGGACATTTAAATGTTGCTGTTCGTGTTGTATTGACGTATAATAAAAATAGTATGCAACAACCGCACAGTGTGACGTTTGACAAAGAACCTTCGATAAAATGGCTTTAATTTCAATTAATATAATATTTCAATTGTTTGTTTCAGACAATATTCCTCGAGTATAAGCCGTCCATTTGAGGTGAGATATGACCCGTATACACAGTCCATCCAGACGCTTAACAAAGTGGATACCCTGAAGTCCATAACTAGATGTTTGTTCAACGAACTGAGCTGTATAAGCAGGCTTAATATAACTTCTTAGTGATACATACGCGTATAATTATATAAATGGATTTTACAAGATTTGGATTACACCAAGTTATATCACAAATCCTAATATTCTTTAAAGAAGGAAGATGTTTAAATACCTCTGTATGTCCACTGCTTATAGAGCAACAACTTCAGTTCCAAGGAGTCGCATAACATTAAATTTAACGTATATGTTTTTTGTTTCTTTTATACAGAAAAGATTTAAAAAATCAATCTGCTTGGGAACAGGGCAAGGTTAGCATTTCAAATGCATTTTGAGAAAAATAAAAAAACGAAAAGTGTATATTTTTGTTTTTTTATACAGAAAATATTTTAAAAATCTATCTGCTTGGGGACAGGTCAATGTTAGCAATTAAAAAGCATTTTGGGAAAAATTAAAAACGAAACAAGTGTTTTAAACTAAAAAAAGGTAATGTAGAAGTAAGTAATGTGCAAGTGATAGCGTTCTATTCAACAAAATTAATTAGGTAGAATATTAATTCATACATTAAGATTATATACCATGTATACGTATGTGTTATTCATTTGAGAACTCCATCATTCATATATATTTATGTTGTATATTATGTACAAGAACCATATTGAATGTGTTGGGATAATGGCTTCGTTCGTTTTTAACTGTCAACATTTTGCTAAATATGAGTATAAATATTAAGAAGCATTTTGAGTGAATATTTAATTGTTATGTGGTCTCATGTTGGCGACATAATTGACGATATACAAATGATGTATCGCAAAAATAAATTCATGTGCACGTTTAAAATTGACATTTTTTATATTTCAATCCGAATGTTTATTTAATCAGTTGTCGTCTTTTGATATCCCTGTTTACCATTGTCATCTAGTTGCTTCAATCTAGCCTGCAAAACAACGGTTATTTCCTATTAGTAGTTCTGTCAAATACCATTATGTTATGGTGGTAAATGTTTGAGTAGTAACTTATTGAGGTAATTAAAAACAAAAAAGAGCCCCACAGTATTCCTTCTCTCATTGTGTCTCCTCACACTTTGTTTATCTCAGTCTATTTATTCTTAATTCATTTTCTCTTCCGCCCATGTAAACTTTGATAGAAGAGTAGGCGGAAGCCTTTGCATGAGTTCATCCGTCTTTCTGAGCTATCCCTACTGCTTTGATTTCCCGTTCCTGTCGCCGCTTCTCTTTCAGTCCTATTATTTATTGTGCTACTTGTCCTGTCCACTTTGTGTGTTTCCAATTGCCTTTTGTTCAAATGTATATACGTTTTACTCGTTTTGACTTTTTATGGACATTTGATGTGGGCGGATGGTTGTTAAGATGATGATGGTTGATCCTATTTCTTCTAGTTTTTACAGCGCAATGACGTGTATTCATTCAAAAAAATAAATGTCTCATGCGGGAAGTGGGAATGTTGAGGCCTCATTAAACGCTTTAGCCACACCGCCTGGTTTCGTGTTGTATGGCATTCCTAATTCGGTCCGCATGGATTACTAGTCTTGAGGATTATTGTGGTGTCAATTTTATTCCTTACATTCCGGAGCTTAATTGTTTGACACATGTTTAGCTATTGTTTGTTTTTCAATGTCTCTACTTCTTTTGATTCCACTCATCCCGTCTCCTCTTTCATATGCTCGATATGCGAGTCTTTATGCATGTACATTGTCCGACTTACATAAGGACAGCTGTAGGCTATACATGGACATGGATATATTAAAATAAGATTAATTAATGCTATCCATGTACGTATAGAGTGTCGTTACATAAGTACAGCTGTAGGTTCTTCCTATAACATAAACCATATGCACAATACACCA
The DNA here is from genome assembly GCA_032359645.1 of Pododesmus macrochisma. NCBI lineage: Eukaryota > Metazoa > Mollusca > Bivalvia > Pectinida > Anomiidae > Pododesmus > Pododesmus macrochisma. The sequence goes on along the minus strand of JAUMGZ010023316.1, from coordinate 1,023 downwards.
TTCTTTACACTTAATATAATATTTATAAGCGAGATTCCGAGATAGCTACAGAAGGGAAATAGACACAATCTAACTATCATAAGTGGAAATATCCAACGTTTTAACAAGCTTTATTACAGGAGATAATAACGAAGAAACCCTTGAAAAGCATAACTCTTAACACTGGGGACTCAATGACGGATACTACCAAAAAATCGTCACAGAAAATTTGTTGCCTTTACATTTAAAGTGGCCTTTTTTAATTATTGTTCAAAACATATATAACGGATATTAGGTGTACAAAGGCCATCCGTCATATTTGCCATGGCTGAAGTTTAAATAATTGTTAACCTGTTCATGTAAAATGATATCATAAATACTGTGTGCAAACGTTTGTCGTTTTAAGAAGACATAACCCCGACTCAACAGGGAAGGTTGAGATCCCGCAAAACAGTTCAATCAAGCCATTTAACTTGATTAAACTGTACATGTGGTACAGCTGGTCCTAAATAGTGCTGTGGTGTATTTGTATACACGTTTATTTTAAACTGAAATATGTTGTATTAGATGGCGTTTTTCCTTTTCATTTTTCCTTATATTTTTGCTTTAGCTTTTGCGTTTCTGACGTTTAGCTCCCTCTCTTCACCCTTTCCCCATAATTTGCCCAACTTTGAGGACGTTCATCAAGAAAAATTATAAAAGCAGTATGCTTCGATTTCAAAAAAATATAGTTGAAAAAATACTTACGTGGATGGTACTGGAGCAAACGAAACAACCCAATATCGAATATTAGAAATACTTCAGAGTCATATGCACTGACTAGAAACAGTAATGCAGAACACATCGATTCTTTGTATTTTGATACCTGATCATGTGCCCGAATCTTTCCACTTATTATTGAGATTTAAGCTTCAGTGGAATATACGGTGTATACATTCGGTGCACCACCAGGCCGAAATATTTAATTTGATACAATATCTCAAAATTCCCGCGTTAGTAGTGGATCACCTGCCCGAAATATTTGATAATAAATAAGTCAAGATT
>JAUMGZ010023315.1:0-33170 GCA_032359645.1 Pododesmus macrochisma | reverse complement strand
GACGTGCCAGTTTTACTGGTGGAGGAAACCGGAGTACCCGGAGTAAACCACCGACCTACGGAAGGTCACTGGCAACTTTTTCACACTAGGCTGTCCCAGGAGGTGAAAGGCTCTTATGATTAAAAGTTAAACTAAAAATCTAAGTGAAATCTATGAAGTAGAAAATCAAGTTCAAGATAGGTCTAATTGACCTACTTGACCTAATTTTGCAGGGAAAATACTTTAATATAAAACCATATTTGAAGTCTGTTGGACTTAAACTTCTTTGTAAACAGAGTCGGTCAAAAAGTCTAACTAAAATTCTAAGTGAAATCAATATAATGGAAAAACTAGGTCATGAAAGGTCAAAGTGACATACCTTTGATTTTGCAGTAGAACACTTCAAGGTGAAACCACATATGAAGTTTCAAGTCTGTTGGACTTAAACTTCCTGGTAAACAGATTTAATCAAAAAATCTAACCTAGATTCTAAGTGAAATCCATGAAGTGGAAAATCTAGGTCACAAAAGGTCAAAGTGACATACCTTTGATTTTGCATACAGAACACTTCAAGGTGAAACCATATACATGTACAAGGTTTCAAATCTGTGGGATTTTAACTTCCACGTAAACAGAATCAATCAAAAAGTCTAACCAAGATTCTAAGTGAAATCAATAAAGTGGAAAATCTAGGTCAGGAAAGATCGTAGGACTCTACTTTTGATTTTACATGTAGAACCCTTTAAGGAGAAAATACATATTAAGACGGACGGAAAAGGTGAAAGCTTAATGCTCCTTCAACTTTGTAGCGGGGGCATACAAATTTGAGTGGAAACAAAAGATCCAGATGCATCTTGACTCTTTTGTGTATTTACCCTACGATGTAGTAATTACTTTGTAAAAGTGACATTAGCTGATAACAGGGAGGCAATTATAAGTAATTTGTTGATTCAATCCTAAAATAACTCCCCTTTGTTCTATAAAATCCATCTATCATTACTTTAAAAACATACCACCAATGTTGTCCTCTATAGCTATGCTGTCTATACATACTTGATTTAACGAGTTAGAGACAGTTTAAACATTGATCTATTTATGTTTGTATACATTAACATGAGAAAGTGCTGTCAATATCCTGGACAATGCATAATTAAAGTTCCTCCATTTAAAGTGTATCTGTTATTACATTTCAATCATCTTTTCCATACAACTCTAGGTAATGATGTTTAGTTCAAGCGTGAATTCTTCCCTTAATAACATTCATACTTAGCACTGTTAACTGGGCATGACAAATGTAGTCAACAGAAAACTTTTTTCAGCTTTCTTTCTTTATAAAATATTTAAATTTAAATTACTGTGAAAATAAACTGAGTCATTGTAAAGAGCGTCACTAAATAGTCAAATGTAATTATCATTGTTCATGGTGATTTTAAAGTACACACACAATGTATATAGAATTATCACTGTGACATTATCATCACCTATCTGTTCTTAAATTTTCTAAGGTCAGACTTTTTAAGTTCCATAACAACTCTGAAAATCTTGAAATATTTAAATTGCTTCTTTAAATTAACAAGAATTAAGGAGCATGATTATACTAGTGAGAGAAGAATAAGAATACACAAACAGTAAATACTAGTATCATTATATACACAATACAGTAAATACTAGTCTCATTAGATGACTAAACATTGGTGTATCCACAAGCATTACAAATTCTTAGGACTGAACAAAATGTTTAAAATACAACAGAAAATTGATTTTTGATTTTAAAGTTAAGTTTTTAAAATATAATTTTTGTAATAGTTATACTGATTGCAAGCTTGGGTTATTATCTTGTTAATTGCCATGTTTTGACAGAATTTTAAGGTGTTTAACCAAATAAGGCTATCTTAAAATTGTAAATAAATACTTAAATACTGTGAAGTTTTATCACATTGGTCAGTTTGTTTTTTATTTTTAATTGTCAAACTTGAGGTACTCTATGTGGGTCAAGCTAAACTGTTCACAAGACAATTAGAGTTATCTTTCTTACTTTCAAATTGATACCTAATTTAATACAAAATCATTTACAAGTGACCCAATGTGACCTGATGCCCTCATCTGAGGCACTTAGTCTTCTGGTTTACTTTTCCCCTTAGCCTTGGCCCCTAGTGGTGAAATTTGTTCAGTAGTTTGATTGGAGAAATCCTCCCAAATTTGGTTGAAATTGGTCTGGTTGTTTCAAATATCATCATAAAATGTGAAAAGATAACATTTGTGCGATGTTTAACTTTGACCCCAAAAATATACAGCTTATTTTTTGCCCAGGCAAATCTTGTTTTGATGGATTCTAATGAATAACAAATGTTGTCAATCCTAAAAAAGGGGAGATAACCAATTAATGTTTACAATCCGAGCAAACGAATTTAAAAATCTTATTAACACCAGGTCAATGTGAATAAAGTGATGCAAATACTTTTATAACAAAATGAATAATTCTTACTACCAAATATAATCAATCCAAAACATCATGGAAAACATCAGGACTACCTGATCCTCATTGTTAATGGAAAAGGTGCACCTAACTTACATACAACATCTGAGAGGTGATGTACATTTGACTTTGAACTTGGCGTTCACTCATAATGAGAAGCGAGAAACTTGAGAGTTACCTCATTTTGTACAGTTGATCAGACTCTCCATGAAAGAAGATACAAATATCAAATCATATAGTCTGGTTGACTTGGTGTCAGGACAATGTGACAGATGTAAAGTATCATGTCAATGTGTCTGCAGCATGATATTCAGAAGACACCGTCTAGATATGACCTATACATGAGTTAAAGGGACACTTAACCCCAATAAAACAAACAAATTACATCATATAATCATGTTACCAAACTATATGCACAATTTGTGGGAGACTGTTTTTATTTCAAACTTTGAAAGTCATGGAAAAATACTTCTCTGCCAATTTCAAATCAAGTGTCGAGATTTTCCGATGCAAACTCTGACACATTATTTGCCTTCAAAATGCAGCTGATTTTAAAGACATTTAATACATCTTTCTTTGTTGTACTTACTGTGGCTGGTCCCACTGAGAGTTATCAGGCATGTGACTTGTGTGACCTGATTTGTGCATGTGGTCAAACAGTCTAGTTTTGTCTTCAAACTTCTGCTGACATCCTATACATGTGCATAGATGTACCTATAAATGTTCCAAAATTTAATTAAAATACAGGTTTCCATAGTTTCAAATACCATATAGAATGATTAACCTTTCATAACCAAGCTACTTTATAAGAGTTATGGCGTTTTCAATAATTGCTAAATATCTGGTTATCTCAGAATCAGTAGAATGTGCACATAAGAGGTGGCATGTCTGTTGAAGCATCATAATGACTCATGAGGCAACATTACAGCAATAGATGTTATAAAGACATCATAATTACTCATAAGGCAACATTACAGCAATAGATATTATAAAGACACTTGTGCAACAATCCAAATCAGGTTGAAAATATGTGTACATGTTATGCTGACTCAAACCAACAATGAACTCTTAAATATATTTTATCTCAGACAAATAATATTTTGTAGTGACAAAAAAAATCTGGACACGGATCTGAAATTTCAAATAATTTTGTTGTTGTTTATTTAAGTTTTTGATATCAAAAGTAAAGACATAAAATAAAAATACAAGAATTAAAAGCGTACCTGACGTCTTATAAAGTTGATAAGCTTCACTTGTTGGTAAAAGTTCAGATTAAATTGTCTCTTGATTTCTTGTAAATCCACTTCATGTAGCTCCTGCATTACAATAGCAGGGTGGTGAACAAAAACAGATAGAAGTTTTAAAAGTAATCTTATCAATGCTTACAGATTTCGATAATGTGAAAAACAAATTACTAGATTATGTAAACACTTAATCAAATGACATATCAAGTCCTACTAGTGTCATTCCTTATGTAAATTGTAGATTTACCTCCCTTTCATATGTAGCATACTCTCCTACAATTCCTTTGAATATGAAAAATCTTTCTTATCTTAATAAGATGGTAAGATTCCCTGCACAGATCAATTGTCTGTCTTATTATGTTTTATAGTATTTTTCATTAATACATTGGTATGATCTTATTTGAACCAAGTGTTAAGTGGGAAATATATGCATTATGTTATTATGTTATTATGTTTTATAGTATTTTTCATTATTACAATGGTATGATCTTATTTGAACCAAGTGTTAAGTGGGAGATATATGCATCATGAACCAGTTAAACCACACCTTCCAGCAAACAATACATTGTGTTACATGACCATAGACATCTAAGTTCAGTACATTTGGATTTGTAGCTGTTGCAATTTTAAATATTACATAGTTTCCTCTAATCCTTCACTACCTATAGTGGTTATGTTAATATCTTAATTTCTAAAGATATTACACTTGTCTTCATTTCGAATCTTTGTTTAAATCTGTGTGTGGTATTAAGAAAATAAGACACATGATTCGTCTCTCGAATATAAGTCAAGAAATAAAAAAGCCAGCTGGACAGCTAGTATGTAGAATCTTTTTTATTATTAACTGTAATACTAACCTGCATGTGCATACTGAGTTTCTTGGCATTACTAGAGGAAAATTCACAGAACAAACACACAGCTTGAGAACCAGCTTCCTCCTCCCAACCTTCCCATTCACTGCAATGTTAAAATATAATGCATATAATTTATTGATGTTGTGTACATTTTACACAACCGTAAGCAGACAACATACTTTTCAGTGACTGTGTTACTGAGAGCAGACAACATACTCTTCAGTGATTGTGTTACTGAGAGCAGACTACATACACCTCTACAGACTACATACTCTCTACAGACTACTCTCTACAGACTACATACTCTTCTGTGTCTGTACTGTTGTCACTCTCCAGATATCTGTCATCTTCTCGTTGTATTACTTCCCAGTTTTTACCCATTTCCTGAAATAAGAAGATAATTGGTACTTTATGCACATCTAGCTGCAAGAACACTTCAAGTTGATGTGGTATTTTACCCCCATAATGTATTTATTATTTTTGACTCCAGAGTAAGGCCTTGAACTTCCATTATACTGTAGAATCAGAAATATTCGTTGGGCTAAAATTTCGTTGTTTTGAAAATAAAGTGATTTCGTTGACATAAAATTTCGTTGAAAATACTTAAGGTGTTCTTTTTAGAAGGTATGTGAAAATTTTCTTCATGGTTTTAATTTCGTCTATCTTTTACAACAACGAAATAAACGAAATTAAAACTACAACAAAATTTCTGATTCTACAGTAGTTAAATAGCCATTTTTAGACAATTTTTCTCTATTTTTAAATAAGACAAATCTAGAAAAATGGCAGATTACACCAAAAACTCAATATATTAATGAACTCATAATTTGACACAGAGTATCAAAGAATTAATAAACAATATAACATGATATCACAGTCTTGATCGCCTTTTACATCCTTTTTAATATTTTTGGTTATGATTTTACTTTGTCCAAGTTCAGTGAAATTTGCATAGTCCAGGATTTATCCCATGTTTGCCAAGTTACCGTAATTTAATATTGAGATTTCCCATTTTTAAACTAAAATCATTCCCCCACTGCAATTCTCAGTCCACCTATTTATGCTTAGTGAAACATTTAATCTCCCCCCCCCTCTTCAATCATAAAAATCTCCCCCATGAGACAGAGTGTTTTCAAGGTTTGTAAGTATGCTATCCAAGTCAGCAATTTTTAATTTTGTGCTTAAATAAACGGACGTATATCATAAACACAAACCAACTTCAAGCCTTCCATTTCTTCTTTCTCATTTGGTGTTTTTTAATTGTATGTCAGACTTAACAGTGCCAACAATGTACAAAACTAAAATTGCTTGATGTTTCTCCATTATAAAATGGTGTACCTTAACAATGGTTTTGGTTAGAGAGTAGGATTCTGACCTTAACAATTGTTTTGGTTAGAGAGTAGGATTCTGACCTTAACAATGGTTTTGATTAGAGAGTAGGATTCTGACCTTAACAATGGTTTTGGTTAGAGAGTAGGATTCTGACCTTAACAATGGTTTTGATTAGAGAGTAGGATTCTGGATTTTTCATTGCTGCCACACATCCGTGTCTGATTTTCTCACGGATGGCTCGACATATTATGTACCTGCAAAGATAGGAATGTCTTCAATTCGATATTATATCAGTGATAATGATTTTCTCACAAATGGCTCGATAGATTAGAAAGGAGTAAAGGATTAAAACTTTATATCACTCATGAATGTAAAGTGGAACCCTATAAAGTAATTCAAGATTTTCTCGTCTTATTGCAACATGATAACAAGAAGAAATAGGACCAACAGAACTAACTCTATTGACAAACAAACAATAGCTTTATCAAAAAGTCACCACAAGAAATAACCAGCCAAATGAGACTGTTTTTGTTTGGGCATTAAAATTTACGTCAAACCAACCAAATGGGTGAGAGGACCCCGCCCTTGACCCGAAGCCGAGCTCCAAATCAACCGTCATCAACGGACTCGAAGGGGAAAATGAATTTAAAATAGACAAGACCTCCATAAATCAAAGCTCTGAAGCAAAGAACGAAAGAGGAAAAATCACGATGGTGATGAAGGACAAAAAATCACACTCCAACAACATTTTAGGTATGCGCGCAGTCAAAACAGGAACTTTTAACGTATTCCTCTGGACAAACCAGTCCTCATCAGCAAATGTGACGCTATAACATATATAGAATTTAATATTATCAAAAGACGGACTAACGGACTGACTAACTTACAATAAAAAGAGCCAAAATGTCAAATAGACAAGTACACAAATTTCGAATACAGTTAGATGATAAAACTATATCCTTTACGGTCTATGATTAATTCGTGACTGGTTATGTGGTACAGACCTCGAACAATAGACGAAGTTCAGCTCAATCATAGGTTGGCATCCAGCAAAGCTCAGTACTGATACCAAATGAATAGACTATATAGAGGGTCAATCGACAGCAAATGTTCCGTGTGAAACAGTATTAACACAAATCCGTTCCTAAACTGTTAAATTGTACCTACTTGTAGTTCTGTAAATACCGTTATGATTAGAACCGACACAGACATTGTTTGCAGAGTGACACGTCACTAGCAGAACGCTCAATCTTTGGCCAACGTGACGTGTCCTCTTGTCACACATTTAAATGTGTCCGGAGTGTTGTTGAATAAAATCATGCAATCTTGAAATCTTTTAAACAACTATAGTTTCGCAATGGCATGCTCCCGGAACTTGCACCCTACACTTCGCATAATCTAGAGTATTTCCTCGATGCAAATTATGACTTCGAAACTGAATAATTTTGCTTAAAATGCACTTCAAAAAGTCGGTTGAATCAGGCCATTCTGAATTGGTGACTTCCATGATCAACAACTTGGATATTTTATTGGGTTATTAGACTTATATACATTGAATGTCCTTGTTACAGTTGTATGATCTGAAAACGGGTGGTCACTATACGCGAGTGCGTAGGCTCGTTCGTGTAGTGCATTTTGTCATTCATGTATCTGGGGTCGCCAATGCTAACGACGTAGTATATTGTATTGAGAACCCTTGGCCATGTCAATGTGTCCCCCTTTTTTACTCTGTTTGCAGTCAATGTTCAAACACACACTTGTACCTGTTATTGACTATCTATATATACAATGTACTAGGAAATACATGTAGCTGGCATTTTTTTTAGCCATGCTTATATCAATTCCCGTTCTTAACTCCTCACAATGGTGGCCCCAGGAAAGTAAACTAGTAATACATTTGTGTCACCAGGTAAATCGAAAAATGTAAAAGAGTTTACCGTGCTGGGATGCCGTCGGACAAAAAAAAAACCCAAATAGCGGCTCCTACAACATTCGGAGTAGATGCGCATGCGAAGTTTGCGATCCACAGAATAGGAATTAACGATCAAGATATGCCCAGTAATTTCTTAGAAAGGCAGAATATACATTGCATTAGTTCATCTTCTTTTCTGGATACCTTCTCAATGTTTTATTTCCTGTTCCCGTTTTATAAAAGACGTTTTCTTATCTCGACCAAAACACTTCTCTTTCGTTTGCTTACATATGACCAAGCACTGAACAGAAAGAGAGTAATCCACATCTCATTTTCATGAACTTCAGTTTTTCCTCTATTTGAATTCTTTGTTTTTCCTTTCTTCAATACTTTTCTTCACATCTTGTGCAGCATCAGGCGAGGTAACCTGTCTACAAACTTGATTCAAATTTGATGCTTTACTCAATATCCACGGTTTCATGAATTAATCGAAGATACAATCTATGTTAAAAAAATTGTATAGCCACGACTTTTTGAATTTTAACTTCCCTTATCCAACCTCGCCATCCTGGTACATAAATAATTCGACAGTGAAAATTTTATAAGATTTATTGCTGTAACTTTATCAGGCATCTAATAAACTGTTATACTCCGTGACAATTTTATGTTCGTCATTATAATATATTAAGGTTTAATCAGTTTTCTATCTCTAAATCAATTGTTTTCAAACTTTGTACTTTGCTAAACTAAATAAGTACAGACTGTCTTTCTGTGTTCAAAATAAATTCGTCATCCCATTAAGAGTTTGCCCTTGTATCTTATGTTAAAGATTATTAATAGCTTTGAAGTCATTTTCTAGTATTTAAGACATTTTTCTCTACATGTTAACTAGCAAACAAGAAAAATCGCTATATGACAATTGAAGCAAAATTAAAAAGTTTGGGAAAAATGGAGAGAGGTAAAAATCTAAACTCAAATATATTGACAAACTATAATAAATTGACACAGAGTATAAGTTAGACTCACAATGTACACATGCACATGTACGTATACATAATGTATGTTGGATTTTTTAAAAGCATGTTCCAGTTAGCTGGAGCTATAGTCCTATAAAATTAGACTCCGCGGTTTGCTATTTGAATGCATTAAAACACAAACCGATGTTATATGACTGTAAAGTGTAATAAATCAACAGTACATTTTGTATTTCACGAAATCATAATTCACATTGAGTCACTGTACACTGACTGAGTGTATTAAAGTATGATGTCTCCACATAATTTTGAGATGTACTACGTTTCAGTCTTAGTTATCACAGTTATCAATTAAAATCAAAACGTTTGGTTGATCATAACTGGATTATATACATTTCAAAGAAGCGAATCATAGGCGGACTTGGCGCATATATAAGTTAAGATCCAGTAATGATTTTTTGTAAATTCAGAAACAGTCAATCCTGTTTATTCAATAGCCTCTTAAATGACATCCATTTGTCGAATTTAAACGTGGTTTGGGTACATATCAAACCATCATGAATGTATCACTCCATAAAATAACAAATGTCGGGAAGTATAAACTATTGCATGTTTATCCAATTTCATAACTGACTTTAACGGTTAATGAGCAGGTATCACAGCAGACTATATCAAATTTCAGAATCACATCAGTACCTGACAACACATAAATTCCTCCACATCTACAAGGATATGTAAACACATTGTCAGATTCTGTATCAGAATCACACTCTTCGAATTCACCGAAGTTTACATCATCTTGTATTGGCCATTCCTGTGCTAGACAGCGTTGCTGCCATTTCACGTCGTATTCCTTTCTAAGATTTGTGTCACTTAAAATTTTCCATGCCTGATTTATCTTTATGAACAAATCTGAAGATATTTTGTCCGTATCAGCATCACATTCAGCGTTCAATTTTCTACTTTCACTTTTGCTTTGTTTGTCCGGGTGATGCATCAAAACTAGTTGTTGGTATTTTTTCTTCAATTCTTCAAACGGTGCAGTTTGCTTACATTCAAGCAAAGCATAAAGATCTTCCATTTCTGAAGCTTTTTATATGTAACGACATGTCAGGTAATTGACACGCTTCATCACGCTGACATCCGTAGTGCATTGCATAGCCAACGGGCACGTTGTGATTTCAAGGACGCGGCCATTTTAAAGGTAACACCAAACGATAAATCATAACAGCATTTTATACTTAAAATTCGTTTAATTTAAGACGTATACGAAGTAATGAATATAAAAAGAGAGAAGTAAATTGAACATTTGTATCTGGTTTAAATAAACATATCTAAATGACGTGAAAACCCATTCTAGTTGCCAGCCAGATTAAGTGTGTTTATCGGTTAACTCTGCCAACGACTTTCACATTGCCCACAGCAAGCTTTGCCTGACCGGGGAAGGTCGCGTCGGCACACTTCAGCCGCAAATATGACGTTAGGGCAGATATTATCCTCGGCCAAGACGATCTTCATTCCTCATTATTTCATCAATATAGTTCTTGGAGTGATTTACTTTGTTTTGAAGACTCTTCCACCATTTTGTGGAATATTTTTCACTGATTGTTCCTTAGAACTGGTACAGTATTGTTCCTCTCGAGTTTTACTTTATTCCACAAATCTGTATTATATATATTGTAGTTTATTCACAGCGATTTAGCTTACATGTACAAAAAAGGTATATAACAATCATTTAAATACAGTTTAAGTCAATTAGATTAAAAAAGAAAATATTACTAAATTTATTATTGTTAATGCTTTATTACTGCAGCTCTCATTTAGAACAGTGTATGACAACTGCTGCAGATACGTGAACATACTATGTGCATATTTATGAAAAAGTACATGGTAACTCAACAAAATAAACTGTTCTTGATTTTTAAAAAGGTGTAATTTTAATAATTTTCTGGATAAAAAACTCTGTACGGTATACTAAGTCAAATTCTGAGTGTATTACTTCAAAATTATGTCATACTGTCTAGTTTGATATAAACAGTGTAATGCAAAGTGAATCAATATTTACCAACAGCAGATTATAAATCACATTATACCTTAAGCTTTCAAACCTGTAGTTGTATGATCCCTGGAAATGACCTGTAAAAAAATAACATAACTCTGCATGATAAAATCATATATCAAGACATATTTTTCCTAATGTTGATGGATATAATAAAATATTTAACCCATATGCACAATATAGATTATTAGACTGAAGGATAGAACGAGGAAGGTCTTTACAAGTTACGCATACTGATAATCGGAAACCAGTAAACCAGAGTGTTAGAGAAAGTTGTTTCAAATTGTTTGAAAACTGAACCATGAAATACTTCATACATTAATACGAAAGACAGGAATATTAATTGCAGTCAAGTTTTCAGGCCTACTTATATTTTCTTAAAGATGGGATGGCAAGAGACTACAATGTATGTCTTATCATATCTATAGCTGATAATTTGTTATGAATATACAATGTGTTGTTAAGGAAGAATAATTTTTCCTTACCAGTATTTTGACTTATTCATTGTAAGCAGTTTTATATAATATATTTTTTCAATCTTATATTTTACAGGTAGAATGGGAGTGGTTGACATTTCTGGCCTGTATTATAGTGATTAAGGAAAGACGCAAAGGTAAGATTGACCTATATGATTCACATTTTTACAGTACATTTATTTACAGAACATCTGAGTAGATAATTCTTATTTTTGACAACATTGTTTGAGAACTTATAGAAGAGAAAAACCATGATACTGTTACATAATATGCTTGCTGTGGAACTTTAAATGTAAAATGGAGAATTGTAAAAGGAATCATGCTGATAAGATCTATTTACAGATAGTATATAAATTTTCATAAAGAAAAACTTGAAAAAAGTGACATCCATTATCATTGGTAAATAAAGTAAGGTTATAAACACAAAAATGACCAAGACTAATAATATAAAGAAAAACTTTGGACTTTAAAAAGAGAAAGAGTTTATATTATGTGTACCAACTTCACACTTTTCATTTAATCCAAGTCTGAACAGGATGTTGTGACTGTGTAATAACATACAGTGAGGAAATATATATATAATGTAATAACATTAATACAATCATGATTATCATTGATTTATAAGATTTTATGAGGTAAGATACCAGGAAATCATTATGTATTCTGATGCAACTCACATAGATCTCCTATAGGATAAACATAACAATTGTAAATCAATACCTGAGTTTCATTTAAAACATCTTTATCTCAGAGTTATCTCACCTAGTTCATAAAATTCGACAAATCTACTTATCTGAGGATTCCAGTAAATTGTTGTACTGCTGTTCAAGTTAAATGTATTCCAATCTCTTATTCCCAAATTAAAAAATGAATTCTTTTGAAAGAAAAATCTAGTCTATTAGAACCATTAAAAGATAAAAATGTAGGTTGTTCTTTAGATGTGATGATATGCATGTATTTTTTCTCTCCAGCTACTGCTGCACAATACATTGGCACAGCCTGTCTGTTTATTAAAACACTGAGTGGATTCCTGTTCTTCAGAACCAACGCAGCTTACGGCATTGTGTATGGTGTTGTTTGTCTATGTAAGTTTTTTTTGGACAATTGTTAGAAGATTTATGTGTATACAATAATTGTTAGAAGTTATGTGTAGAAACTTCATTTATAAGGAGAGACTACAAACAAAATGTCAAATATCAGATTGATGAATTGAAGTATCAGTTTGTCAAGTCTTCACATATAAGTGATCTTCTATACACTTGTTGGAAGAAGAGATGAGATGATAACTCTCTAATTATAGAACCAAGGTTTGGAATGATATTAGTATGGTAAAATTTAATTACTCGTACATATTTCCTATACAGAGAATAAAAGTAGAATTTGAAGCAACATTGGTCTAATATGCTTATAAAATGCCTGGAAAAATACTTGATTTCCATATTGATTTTGGTCAGAGAATTAAAGTGTGAATCTTTTTTATAGAAAAAATAACAAGATGAAGGAATATAACAGGTTAAACAAGGCTAGCCCTCGGCTGCCTTATTGGTGGTTAGGGCCATGACTGCAAAGTTGAAAACACAATTTTTTTTATTTTATTCAGATTTACAGTACTATCTCTTGATTGAAACCAGTATCCACACTGTTTTGAAACAATGCATGAGTTCTATCAACAATTTTCTTCATCGCAAATCCCAGGATTGTTGACCGATTAATCAACCCGATGTAAAGACCAAAGATTCGTTCAATCTCGCTCTAAGAGTACAATATGTATTGGGTCAAATAACGTCACCATTAATCCCTTTACAGACATGCGAGATTTCCTTCTGTGACTTCTCTTGTTTTTCTCCCACAGCGATCGTTAGAATCAAGTTACAATTGTAATCATTTGACATTTATGTTAATTACATGTATAATAATACACATTCACACAAAGAAAACCAACACTAACATATAAATTTTAAATAAATCATTATACAGATACTCTTCAAAACTTTCCAAGACAAGGCTAAAATATCAGACATACTTGACAGTAAATACACCAACAGTAAATACACACACGAGTCACTAATAGGCTACAGCCTTGTGCTCACTCACACAACTATATCACTGGCAGATCAAGGTACATTGTAAGTGTGTGCAGTCAGACCTACCACTGGAGTGCTGTAAAACCCGACTTCATATTTCATTTTTAGGGCTTAAATTTTGTAACCAGGTCTATTATTTCATTTTTGGGTGGCTTATTTCATCTGACGCCTACAGATTTGATAAAGAAATTTATGCAAGGAAAAGGGTAAAAAGGATGAGGAAAAGAAACATAACACTATTTCTAGTGGCTCTGCATCTTACTTTTGAAGATCAGAATGTTTTAGATGTGGGTAATTTTATTTAAATTGAAACATATACTAATTTTAGATATACATGTATATAATTTTCTCCTAGTGCCATTTGATATTAATTGATCTTGAAATTGTTTATATTTTAAATTGCAGTGCATTTCATATTCATACCGGAGCCAATATATCAAGGTCCAGAAGAAGTGACATACTTTAGAGGTCCAAATTTAGAGGTACATTATTGGTTTCTCTCAGTGAATACAATCATTGTCTGTGAAATTAGACTTTTACATATGCAGCAATCTCCTATCATCAACTACACATGTATACTTTGATGTATGATTTAGTTTTCTCCACTGATTTCATCGACATTATACATTTGTATTTACCTAGTTGTTTTGTAAAATTATTTTATGAAACAAACTTTTGCATATTATTAATTCTTAACTTAAGATATACTGTACATTATATTGTGATTAGAAGAGAGCAAAAGTATTTCTCTCTTTAGTTTCAGATTTTGTTTTCTGCTGTTGATTGATAATTGTTTTAATCTCATTGGACTATTTCTTAGGAGGAACTTAGACAGGACAAAAGGGTCACGTGGTTAATCTGTTTCTATGCCGCTTGGTCTCCACCTTGTGTCACATTCTCGTCTGTGTTTGCTCAATTATCTTCAGAGTAAGTATTGAATATTTTTGTAGACTTAGCATTTGATTGCTGTTTTTAGCAGCATCTTTCAGTTGTAAAGAAATCATTTATTTTGACAATGTCTAGGTTGAGCTGTTGACAAGCAACGTAAACAATAATAAAAAGGTACTATTCTTGTTTCATAAGTCCATGGACATGGAAAATCGGGGACACTCAGAGAAAGTAAAAACAAACTCCAGTTTTGAATGAAAAAAGAAATATAGCAAACTTTAGAAAACATCGACTGAATGATAACTCTTTCAAGAATGATGTCTTTTTGTAACTAGGGGGCCACAGTGGCCTAGTGGTTAAAGTCGCCGACTTGTAATCATAAGAGCCTTTCACCTCTTAGGTTCAATTCCCGTTCGGGGGGGCATAGTGTGAGAAATTTGCCAGTGACTTGCCGTAGGTTGGTGGTTTACTCCGGGTACTCCAGTTTCCTCCACCAGTAAAACTGGCACGTCCAAAAATGACCTTATCTGTTGATCGGACAATAAGCCCTAAACACAAAACAAAAAAACTTTTTGTAACTACTTAAATATAGTCTTGATTTGTTTCAGATCAACACAAATAAAGCCACATTACAATTTTTGTGAGCCATCAAGTTTGATAAAACTTCAGAAACTTGTTAAACTACTGTAATGTCTGTGTACATATCCACACAGTACATATTGGAGTGAGTTTGTAATGTGCATGTGATGTTGATTGATGATGTTTCTATTTTGTAAGTATGAATTTAGCACTTGCTAGATCATACTCAGTACCTTTAGAGACACATACAGTATAATTTCAGGTATTTATTGTATTCACCAGGCATGTGATAGGTTGTTTCACTTGTTTCTTTTTTCTCCTCAATTTAAATTTACATTTACTGTAAATATTATGTTTCAGTTAATCATACAGGCTTCTTAGTGATTGACTACAATTTGTTCTTCAGGTACAGTTTAGAAAATTTAAAGTTTGGCAAAATTGATGTCTCCAGGTATACAGATGTTGGCAAAAAGTAAGTTATATTGAAAATACAATAGAAAAATTAAAGTTGAGGCACTAAAGAAAAAGAATACACATGTTTGATTTAAAGCACAATATATTAGACAATTTTAGCGTAAAAATTTACTTATTTGGCTTGAAGAATTTTTTTTTAAAAAATGGTTTTACTTGTGTCATCTTATTTTTAATATGTTTTTCAATTAGTCGTCAATGTCTATGGTAAACAGTATGTTGTTATCAGATGTATCTAAAGTCACTTTATGATGTAATTTATTCAAGAAATATTTTTACTTTTTAACCACAGATCTGTGACTAGTTGTTATCAATATGTTAACTATTTTACTCATTCACACCTGGATTTTAACAGTGGACGGGGCAATTCATTGTTTTGGAAGAGTCAAAATGTGAAGCAAGGGGTTGATATGTAAATCCAGTGTAATGTGATTGCAGCATTTCGTTTTTATACGCCCTTCGAAGATGTAACATATTATGTTATCACGTTGGCGGGCGGGCCCACAGTGTCTGCCCAATATAGCAATTTTTGACAAATCAACTTCAAACTGAACAAAAATGTTTATGGCTATAAATTCCTGGACGAGTTCGATGTTGACAAATTTTCGTTGGTAAATTTGAGAATTATGGCCCTATGTTGCCCAATTGTTGCTCAAAATCTTCAGTAATTTGTTTTAACATATAAGCACGAAACTTCATAGACAGGTTCATAACATCAAAAGCTTGGATAAGTTCGATGACCACTATTTTCTGATGGTTTTAGGAGTAACGGCCCTTTGTTTCTGGCAAAAGTCACCAACCCACAGTGTCCGCTCAAAATCTTGAGTAATTTTTGACAGATCAATTTCACACTTAAAAAATGTTAAAGGCCATAAAGTCTCAGATGAGTTTGATATTGACATTTTTTTGTTTGAAAATTTGAGAGTTATGGCCCTTTGTTGCTGAAATGGTGTCCGCTCAATATCATTAGTAATTTTTTAACATATTTGCACGAAACTTCATAAGCAGGTTCAGTTCCTCAAAAGCTTGGATGAGTTCGATGAACACTATTTTCTGATCGTAATTTATGGAGTTATGGCCCTTTGTTTCTGGCAAGGGTCACCCACCTGCAGTGTCCGCTCAATATCTTGAGTAATTTTTGACAGATCAACTTCAAACTTTACAAAAATGTTAAACGCCACAAAGTCTCGGATGAGTTCGATATTGACAATTTTTCTTCCCAAAATTTAGAGTTATAGCCCTTTACTGCTGAAATTTTGTCTGCTCAATATCTTTAGTAATTTTTAACATATTCGCACAAAACTTCAAAAAGCAAAAAGCAGGTTCCTTACCTAAAAAGCTTGGATGAGTTTGATGACCACTATTTTCTGATCATAATTTTATTAGAATTATGGCCCTTTGTTTTCGTCAAGAGGTACCCACTGGCATATTCCGCTCATTATCATGAGTAGTTTTTGACCAATCAACTTTTATCTTCACAACACCTATTGTCAAACTTTTGTTAAAAAGTGCAAACCGGCGTATTGTGCCCCGCTTTGCGGAGCCCTTGTTATCTTGTGATTTAATGCCAACTATGAGGAATTAAAAAGAAAAACCATCAAATCATTTTGTAAAAATTATGAATAGTATTATTTCAATTTCAACAAAAGGTAATATGTCATTTTATGATAGTAATGTAATTTTCATATCAGGCACAGTGAATTTATTGTACTTGTACATTGTCACGCTATAAATTTGTAACCCATCAATCAATGAATGAAATAAATGAGGCAATCTTAGCAGTGAACTGTACTTAAAGCTTAACTATTGTGCATTTACATGTCACAAGAACTGATGATAGTTTTAATGAGCTGGAAAACTAACCAGAATTGAAGTATGAATGACAGATATTGTCTTGATAATAGACTAACACAGTAAACAAAATTCTTGTTAGCAACTTCAGCATAAATAATGAAATTGAAATATATACATGTATTTTGTCTTTTTATTAAAATTTACTTGTGATTAACATAAACTTATGATAAACTTTGTAAGTTTTATGATAAACAATGTAAGTTTTAGGAGCGTTTTAATACCAGGAAGACATTGTTTTGTCCTGCCGAGATAATGATTTTATTCAAGTTTTCAGTTTTTGAACACATTGACTGTAAACATAACCACACATAATATAAGGAAGAATCAACTTATTTATCTTTTTTCAAGGTATCGAGTGGATGGAGGTACATTTTCCAAACAACTTCCAACCCTTATACTCTTTGAGAATGGAGAAGAAACTCACAGAAAGCCATTTATTTCACCAAAAGGAACAGTGATTAGATATTCATTCTTAATAGTAAGTTGATTTGTTTATTAGGGCCCCGCATGAAATGTGGAAGCCCTATAGTAAATACTCTGTCTGTCCGTCTGACCATTTCTTGTAATCAGCATTTCTCAAGACCTGTAAAGTATAAAAATACTCAAAAAACAAAACACCAATAAGCGAAAGCATACAATGGCATTTTCAACTGAAATAAAGAGAATATCTTATGCTATATTCATTATTACAATCCAGTTTTGTTATTTTAAAATCAATGAATGTTGAATTGTCAAATCTTAATTAAGGATGAACGCTACTGGAATGAAAGTCTTACAGATAAGATGATTTTCATTATAGAAGTCAATTGATATAAATGCTTTTCATTTATGCAAAAATAAGAATAGGTCAATGATCTAGTATTTGAGATAACAGCGTTTTTAATTTTGGCGGTAAAAGAACACCTCTAGATTTTTCCTAAGTAATATATGGAAAAAATAGATTTTTAGGGGTCAGAAATAATATTGAATGAGTCTTACAAATTTTTTAATATTTTGATAGATGGGTAAATAAGGTGTTTATTTTAAGATTACTATCAGAAATATAGGGGTCAATGGGCAAAATATTTCTAATGTATTATTACTAAAAATGTCAGAGGAGTTACAAAAAAACTTAGTAAATATAGAAATGTGAGTAGTGCCCATCCTTAAGAAGCATGTTTATCTGAAATATGCAGGAATAGGTGGACAGCTTTTTGATAGTTGGACTCTGTTAGTTTTGTTTTAATCATAGACTACCAGATTATCATCAAGTACATTGTAATTAAGAATTGCTCAAATGGCACAGGTAAAAATACGGATTTCAATGTCACAAATTGTTACCTATATAGGTAGTTACTGACAGTCCCGCCAAAACTTCTATAAATCTGATCAACCAAACATACTTCCATTTAGAGCCAGTAACTAACCAATGCATATGCATAAGTGTTTTATTTCACAGATGACTTCTCTTCACTCGTAATTTATGCAGATGAAATGACCAATGTGAAAATTTAACAAGTTATTTATTGAAATTTAAACAATTAATTAAACAAGTTTAAAAAACATCTACTGTATACCGACATACAAGCATTTGTCACTTGGCTCCTTCTCATGCTACACAATTAGGTGTCATTATTACAGTAAGTACAGAACTTATGGAATAATACAGATTATCAGCAGTCAATAAATCAAAGTATATTCAGAGTAAGATTGTATCTTCTTAATCTTCTATTACAGGACGAAGTGATGAAAGACTTCGAGATTAATGTCTTGTATGACAAATGCAAGAAAAATCCTCTGAAAAAGAACAAGAATCAGAAGAAGGACAATTAATGCTGATACATTAGAGTTGATGATGTTTCCTTGTCTGCTGGACCCATTCCCTGCAAATGTCAGCAGTCAACATGTTCTGTGCAATTATGTTTATCCTGGGAATTCTTCACAAAAACAATTTATAAAGGGAATTTTTTTTCTAGTATGTTTTCATTACAACATAAGAATTTAAACATGCATGTGACTTTGTATATGTATGGGTTTAAATAACCTGTTTTAAATGAAAAGCACCAAGTCTATTAACGGCTGAGGTGGAGTCAAACCAAAGGTTATTTATACCAATGTATTGTTTTGTCTGTATTTATTGTGTAGTTTAATGTATTACGCAACTACAAAACCAGATCCACTGCATACTATCTAGATTTGAATAATAAAATTATCCTGGCTAAGTACACAAGAACATATTATGACATTCATGGATAAGCCATGAAAAAGTGTTCTTTAAAAGCACATTCTTTCAAAGCACACATTTTCATAAAAGAACAATTAACTTTCTATTCTAAATTGAAACTTAAACTAGAAAAAAATGTGGAAAAAAGCCTGGTTAAAAAATGTAAAGAAAAGAAACTGATCTGAATTCTACATGTTAAAGATATTACTTGTCTTTTGCTTGAATAGAGGCATACCTTATTCTTGTTGGTTGTAGTTTTTCATTGCTTTATGTCATTATGAATTATCTCTAGTTGTGCCATTGCAGAAGAAAATGTGTTCTCAATATTTTGTAAGATGTTTCATAAAGAGCAAGTGTGATTGGTGTTTGAGTTGTGTGTATGCAATAATATTATTGAATGGAAATGAATTTAAGTTTGTGAACCTATACAGATGTTTTTCTACGTTTTTTTTTATAAATAAAATACAAACTTTAAATGTTGTTAGTTTGTGATTTTTAGTCCACCTGAATAATGCCAAGTGGTCATTTCTTATACCAATCTGTAGGTGGTTCATTCATCACATCCTCTATTGGAACAATTTTGACAATAGTTGCTATATATGGAAGATCTTCCCAATGTCCACTTTTTGGTGGAGCTCCATCAAATATGGCCGCCATGGTTTCTGATTTGCTGAGAACTTTTCATCTTCTTGTCAAGAACCGTTCGCCAGATTTTCACAAAACTTGATGTAATGGTGATGTTTTTTGCATGATTCCCGTTCTGATATTTGTCAAACGTTGCCAGACTCCATCCAATATAGCTTCTGATTGGCTGAGACCTTTTAGAGTTCTTGTCAAGAACCTTTGGTCAGATTTACACAGAACTTCATGCAGATTTTCCTTGCATTGTCCCAATTCAAAGTTGTGTCTGACATTGCCGAACTCCATCAAATATGGCCGCTGTGGAATCTGATTGACTGTGACCTCTTTAGCTTCTTTGTCCAGAAATAATAGTAAGATTTACACGAAACCTAATGTAGATGCTCCTTGCATGTTCCCTTTCAGATTTGTGTTCAACGTTACCAAATATAGCTTCTGATTGACTGAGACCTTAGGAATTATCAGTCAGATTTTTACCAAATTTGATGTAGATGTTCCTTATAAATTACATGATCTCTTTTTCGCTTGGTGTCCGACTTTGCCGAACTCCATGCAATATTACACCATGACGTCTCATTGGTTGATACTTTGCAACTTCTTCAAGAACCATCGGTAATATTCTCACGAAAACTTGACGAAAAAAAATTTCCTTGCATGGTCACCTTTCAGTTGTGTGCCCAACGTTGCATCCGGTATAGTTGTCGTGATTTCTCATTGGCTGAGACTTATTTCCGAGTTCTGATCAAAAACCATTGTTTAAAATGTTCACGAATGTAGATGTAGACGTTCCTTGCATTATCCTCTTTCAGAATTGTGTTTATACCAATATCTATCTAATATGGCCACCATGTCTTCTGATTGGCTAAGAACTTTTCGACTTCTTGACAAGAACTTTTGGTCAGATTTTCATGACATTTAATGTAGATGTTTCTTCCATTGCCACTTTTCAGATATGTGCCCATCGTTGCTGAACTCTATCAAATAAGACTACCAATATTTCTGATTGGCCGAGACTTTTTCGAACAGGTAATATTTTCACGATAAGTGATGCTTATTTTTCTAGCATGGTTCTCTGTTAGATTTGTGCCAACGTAGATGCATGTATTTTCTTTCCAGAATCCTCTTTCAGATTGTGTTCGTTGGTGCCGAATTCTATCCAACATTGCCACGGTAGCTTCTGATTGACTGAGACCTTTTTGACTCTTGTCAGTAGCTATTGATTCTTATGTTCCTTGCATATTCCCTTTGCAAACTTGTGTCCGTCGTAGATGAACGCTAATAGATATGGCCACTATGATTTCTGACTGACTGAGGCTTTTGTAACCTTATATGTCAAGAACCGTTTGTCAGTATGCATTAGGTCATTGTTCGAGACTTATAATCATGTTAAAATATATCAACGTTTAGTGATTGATTATTGTCTACTGCCATTACTTCACTACAGCTTGAATAGTTCCTACACACTATGCTCAGTTGGGATAAACAGTCAATACTGAATGTGCACAGCCCTTGATTTCTGCATGCTTAGGTTTCATAATAAATGAGGATACGGCGTTCTATTTCCCTTAAAGGTACACGTTGGAACCAATTATGTATGCATGTCTCATTATCATTCAAAATCCTATCGTATTTCACTTAGATATTCCTTGAGGGTGTTTTTGATGAACTTTAATACTTTATGACATAACCTCGGGATGCAGGTTACGATGGCAGTGATTTTCCATGTTGATTTGCTGTGTAACATTAATGTTCCTCGGTCATCAGTGATTGGCAGGTTAACTTCTGACGTTACATCATAAGAGTTATAGCGACCCCTGGTCGTGTGTCATAGTATTATAAAGTATAGACAATTAATTAATGACAAGCCAAGTAATTAAAGCATGTAAAAATAATCTGTAAAACACTAAATTACATCAGAAAAAAATAAAATTATTTCAACTTCACGAGAGATAGCAGGTGATTTTTAAACCTGTGCTAGTCACATAGTGTCACTCGTGTCTCGTCAGCTAACATTCTACTTTATTATATAGGTATAAACGTTCTCCTGAATAATCATAAGTGTCCTATACACACATCACCAGGACGGATGAATGCACGCTAGAAACTGCATTGAAATGAAGACACTGAGCGTAAAATTCAAAGACAAGGCATTCTGAAGTTCGTTTAGGATTTTTTTTGCATTTTCTGCAGCAGTTACTGGAATAAAGGTAAGTTAACACCTTCTTTATGTTGCTACTTTTGATATATTGTCTTATACCTATTTACGTATCAAATGAGTAAAAACATTATGTTAACCGGATCCAATTAAGAATTCGGGTTATCACATAATGATTATATGTCTGTTCAACCAAGACAATAATGTTCACGAGTTGTTGAAATTGACAGCCACTTGCATCTATACACTTTGCTAAAATATATTCATTTTTTAATTCAACATTGTAAAATATTTTGAATGAGGCTATTATTAGGAATGGTTGGGATATTTACTACTTTGTTAGTGTTAGCAATGCATAAGTCAGCACAAGTTATCTTTTATCATAGTATACATACTTGCTTGTTAATATATTTATATAAATGTACAAAGCATGTTATTTGCCGGGACTTCTAGCCAAGGCACTGCTGTCTATAATTTAAATACAACTGTCATTTTTTTCACGTATAATAAATTACCATATTAGTTGACACACATTACGTGGTATATACATATCTATTAACAGTGTAACAGTCTTTATCAATTATAACGCTGTGTTTACATTTATAGTTTACATCAAAACCTAAGTGAACGTTAATTCTTATCAAACTTAATAGTTATATACAGATATTGTATAGACAATTCTATAATAACGTTCATTAAATTGGTTTTTTTTTAATTTTTTTTTTTTTTTTTTTTTTTTAACCTTTTTCATTCACAAAACAAAAAATTCACTGAACAAAAATACCGCTTTCACATTCTCACTATTTTTTTATTAATTCATATTAAAATGAATTGCTATAAATAAGTTTCTCACATTTACATACATTCTTATATATCACACTTCAGCTATTCACACACACACACACACACACACACACACACACACAGCAAAAATACTACCATAATACGAACTGAAAACCTGTCACCTTTTCTCATTCTTATTTCTCATACTTATCCTTGGTGCCTTTTCAAAGTACCAAAGTTTTGAAGAAACGCAAATTAACGAACATACTTTATATTAAATTGAGATAAAAGCCCTAAAGAGAAGTTTGGATTTTGTTTTTTGTTAACATACATACGTGCATTGTTATTATGAAGTTATAGTACTCTACATGGATATATGTAGAAGCATTATCACAGACTAAGAAATAAATAACATACATTGTACCTATTTACTTAACAATTACACTTGTTTTACTGAGTCAATGTGTACTGTAGACCAATATGTGTATTATAAATATACAAATATTAGTATAGACAGATAGATTAAAAAATCTTCCTTTGAAACTTGCCCCTATCATGATATGAATAAGGGTTGCACAGGCCTTCTAAAATGTTATCTGACTTAGAATGGGTGTCCTTGCCTGTTCAATATCATTAGCAGTCGTTGTTCATTCGTTCATTTTTGTGTAAACGTTTCGGTTATGTACTCTTTGTGGTCTGCAAGGAAAAATAGTAAGTGCAGACAGATGTATTTTACTTGACAGAGCGTAAACCACAAAAAAAACAAATGTTTGTAATACTAATGAAACAAAACGTATATTGCACGACGTACGCGGCAAATACTAATGACAACATGACACGCTGCCTTCTGAAATGCAGAAAATGAAATTTTAATTAAGAATATGTTGATTTGCATTCTTGAGTGCCCAAAGGAATGCAAACAATATTTTATATAAACCAGAAAAATACCAGAAACCGAGATATCATCAAAACACGTAAGTCCACAACTGAGATCATTTGAGAGGTCAAATGACATAACTAAGATAATTGGAGAGGTCAAATGACATAACTAAATTAATTTGAGAGGTCAAATGACTTAACTAAGATCATTGGAGAGGTCAAATGACATATAACTAAATTAATTTGAGAGGTCAAATGACATAACTATTGAAATGTCAAATGACACAACTAAGATTAAATTACATAATTAAGATCATTGGAGAGGTCAAATGACATAACTAAGATCAGTGGAGAGGTCAAATGACATAACTAAGATCAGTGGAGAGGTCAAATGACAGAACTAAGATCAGTGGAGAGGTCAAATGACAGAACTAAGATCATTGGAGAGGTCAAATGACATAACTAAGTTCATTGGAGAGGTCAAATGACAGAACTAAGATTAAATGACATAACTAAGATCATTGGAGAGGTCAAATGACATAACTAATATCAGTGGAGAGGTCAAATGACATAACTAAGATCAGTGGAGAGGTCAAATGACATAACTTAGATCAGTGGAGAGATCAAATTATATAACTAAGATAATCGGAAAGGTCAAATGACATAACTAAGACCATTGGAGAGGTCAAAAGAATTAGCATGCAAAAATTCACAACATTGATCAAGACACAAGTTTATTAAGGAAATGTTGTCTTTCAAAATGCAAAGGTGGAACTGTATACGGTTTACTAATTGGTTGGCACATTATGATAATATACCTGGTTTCGTCACCTTATTGTTGATACTATCGTTAACGTTATATAGAAAGTTCAACAGTGCGATTCATTACCATATACAGACATGAATACATCACTGTCACTGTGAGACAATAATTAACAAACAAATATTCCACGTGTGTATGACCCGCTAGTCACAGAACGTGGTGACCTCATGTAGTGAATAATATTATATTAAACTGTTGTGACTTTCAGAGGGCACACGGATAAACTCCCCCACAAAAATGTACCTTTACGTCAAAAAATCCTTTTTAATCTTGGTGATCAATAACAAAAAGAAAATAGGGAAGGTGGCTGATTTCGTAAATGATTATTTTAGACAAACAATGTTATAAGTTTGTACTTGAACTAAAGGTCATTATAACAATATAAGTTAATACAATTGTGTTAGCCGTCATTCACAATATTCAAAAAGCACCTGTTGCGCTTTTAAAAGATTTGTTTTTCGTACTATTCTCGAGGAATCTACAGGTATTCCAGGTTGTTTTTTTTTAAAATTACATTTGTATATAAAATGCCACAACTATAGGGCAAAGTGTATGGCAAGCCGTTTTGGGTTTTTAAATGTACAGTTATCTCTATTTCAATTAAGGATATCCGTATTTAGATTAAAGGTATCTCGATTTTAAATAAATATATCTCTATTTCAATTGGAAATATCTGTATTTTATTAAGAGATATCTCTAATTGTACTAGAAGTAGTGATATCTGAATTTTAAATACAGATATCTCTATTTTAAATACAGGTATCTTTAATTGAAATAGAGGTATCTGTATTTTTGTAGAAATGGAGATATCTGTATTTATGAAGAAATGATCTTTAATTAAAACAGAAATATCTATATTCGAAATAGAGATATCTCGAATGGAAATACAGATATCTCTAATTAAAATACAGAAACTTTAATTTATCAAGAAATAGAGATACCTGTATTAAGGTATAACTAGAGATATCTTTAATTAAAATATAGATATCTACATTTGAAATAGAGATATCTTTATTAAAATACAGACATCTATTTTTTGTTGAATAAAAGATATCTCTAATTAAAATAGAAAAATCTTTAATTGAAATAGAGATATCTCTAATAAAAATACAGGATATCTCTTATTTAATAAGAGACATCTCTAATTCGAAAAAATAGAGATATCTGTATTTCAAAAGGAGATCTCTGTATTTTAATAAGAGATATTTCTATCTTAATTAGAGATATCTTAATTGAACAAGAAATAGAGAGATACAGAATATCATACATTATATTGAATGCTTAATGTTACTCGATACTAGAATACAGGTTGGATGCAGATAAAAATGAATATACAAAAGATGAAATTCAAGAAGAATCTAATTATGTTTTTAATCTGAATTCTAATTATTTAACATATCATAAACGCTTGGTTGTAAAAAATATCAGTAAAGCCTGGCTCTGAAAGAGTGAGATCTTCACCGTTTGACGCATTTATGTGAGAAGATAATCTTGTACCTGTCGCTCGCACAAACCACGCAAAGGTTTATTTCATATTGAATATGTGCCTTCTATCGAAAAATACCAACTATGAGAATACGTAAAACTATGACCGAAATAACGCAATAAACGACCTGATTGAAACCATAGAATTATATACTAACTAACTATATAAATCTATGTTGAAACTCTATATAGTTTAATATAAACGTGTGGCATAAAGAGCAAGAATCTCGGCTACCTAGTAATGAGATGGTAGAGACCTGTGGGCCAGTCTTACCTATTTAGCAAGTAGATGGGGAGTAGGTCCCCATCCAGTGTAGAGGCTTCATCTTGTCATGTAAACTGGTGCAGCCGCCTGGGGCAAATAGTGAGGAAGAATTTTCTCGATCAGGCCTAAGGCAGATCTAGTTAGTCACCATCGTACCTTTGTGATCACCCAAAGGCTAGAGATCGAGTCGCAGACGTTGGTGATAAAACTGGGTACGTTTTATCCTTGGTTTTGGATAGGTAACCAGGATATAAAGTATACACCCATACGAGGAAGCCGAGATTTCCCAATTTTGAATAGGTCTGAATGATAATTTGATAATTTAACACTTCAAAGACTTGTGTTATAAATTATAAGGATTGAAATTGTCCAACAGGAAGTGTTCTTGTACCGTTTCTCCTTAAAGTACATGTTGATTATTGAAGTTGTTACACATATTCTCTTATGTATATTTATATGTTAAACAACACGTGTATTAAAAACTGAATAAAATCTTCACAGTTTGATGAACTTCATGATGTTCTTCAGATAGATAACACTTTCGTAATATTTGCAATTGAGCAAAATACGTCTTTAACACACAATTTCAATCATTGTATGAAAAAGGTATGTTATTCAAGATTAAAAAAAGGTAGGTTCTGTTTTCCTGTGAAGAAAGTTTGTATCACATAAACCTTTTAAAATGAAAATTCTGTTGGACGTCCTGTGTTGAAAGTCTAGATCTGTAGCATATACATTCTGTTACCGGGTAAGTGTTTTAGTTTTAACACGCAGTTCTGTTACTCTTTTGACAACAAACGCAAATCTGTCTCGTGAAAAGTTTTTAGATAATTAAATGTATACTTAACTGTGCACCTTTAATATAAGACATAGGTGTTCTCATATATCTGGTATATGCTAAAGATGACCGTCTATCAAGGGTCATGGTCATGTGATCCTGGCGAGTATTGTGAGCGGTCGTGCAGGACTCGCGGGAAAGTTCGAACCCGTTAACTGGCCGACTTAACATATTATATTATTTAAGAGGCCTGGAATATGTTTGGAATATAGCCTGCTGTCCAATTCCTTTTACAAACTGGTTTTTTTTTGTAATAAAATATTTGAATTGAAATGGAATTGAATATGTTTGCTCTGTGCTTTTAAGATATGTTGAATAGTTTTAATTTACTACTAAAGGTGTGTTGACATTTTCCGTGGTCGTCTGCCCCATTGGTGCAGATGTCACTCATTCATCTTTTCATAACAAAATGTTGACTACTGTTTCATACACACATGTAATATTAATTGAAACAGGGCTACTTACTGTTTGTGACATAAATCTGGTCTATGATATGTGGATGCGTGTTTATAACTATGACATTTATTAACATATGAGCTATTTTTACCTGTAAGAATATGTTGTCGAACCCGTAGAAAAGCCACATGGCCTTGATACACAGCATGATTTGAAATGGTTGGTGTTCTTTCTTTAACAGCGCGATGAGAATAATGCTGACTCTATCATGCCGTTCTTATATAAAACTAAATAAATTATGCAGAAGATCAAACAATACGTACCGCAGCCTACAGCTTGAACCTCGTCAAGGGCATATAGTGAGGGGTTATAGTAACAACTTTAGGAGACGTCATTGTAACTTCGGTTAACAGTACCTCTTAAAATGGGAAAATGATAACTCCAACAAATTATAAAATATTTTATAAACTTTAGGAACTGTCTACTAGACTTTATTTAAAGACATCTTGTTTTGCCAAAAAATGTTCAATAGTTTGTCATAGCCGTAATAGAGAGAGAACACCCCGCCAAATGAGTAAATAGAAGGTTGTCGTCACTGTTGTGGCTGGGTTTTTATTTTGGTTCGTGGGTGTGTGGGTGATAATTACGAGCTCTTCCGTGTAGTTTTGTTTATTTATTTGTAAAAATAAGACAATTTGTATCAGTATATTCCAACTACGTACACTAGCACTATATATGTGTATTAGTAAAAAGTTACAACTACAACATAGTCTGTGGATTAATTATTTACAATTGGTTGAGATTTGTTAATTGCTTCCTGTTGTTGATTGATAAGGAATTCTTGAAGTACGTGATCTTTAAACGATGTTTAGTGTTTGTATTTATCATTGGTTATTCATTGACTGTGTTTGTGCTAAAAATAGAAGTTAGTACGATACTATAAAAAGACACGTAGCTTCTGATTTTGATTCATAAGTATTATTTAATCGTTGCATTATTATTATTATTATATATTTTTTTTTTTTTTTTTTTTTTTACTTTATAAAGTTTATAAGTTTGTTTTTCTTGCTCCTTTTATCTTCCTACATGATAACCTCATGTTGTCTGTTCAAATCTTCCTACATGATAACCTCATGTTGTCTGTTAAAATACAATAAAAATATATATTAAAGTTGTATGCATGTCTTCATATTAAAATGAGACTTGACAACTTCGTGGTTTGTTTTAAAGAACATTAACATGGCACCTGTGTGCAGCCCATCAACATATACATGCATTGCATACATGTAGCAGCATTAACAAAATTACGTCTGCAGCACCTGTGTACGACATATCTGTACTAGATTGGACATGTTTATCTTAGTTATCAAGTTTTAGTATTGTAAAATTGATATGAAACGGTCAGAGAAGATAATTACATTTTAATTTCAAAATATTTTATTGACAAAGGCAAATACATGAAAAACAAATACATACATATAAACCGAAATAGTCAAAAGGAGTCCTCTCCAAATTAAATGTTAGATTATCTGCTGTATTTCCATAACAGAATATACTTCCTCTATTCGTTGCTATGTATAATTCCTTTAAGATTTCATGAAATATAGCTTTACGTCAGATGAAACTTGTGTTTCCTTTTATGTAGAGAGACGTTATATGCATTCCTGGATCAAAGGTAAAGACGCTCCTTACATATGGAAAGTCATCAATTTGTATGCAGGTTACCTGCTATTGTTACAATAGTCCAGTTATTTCTGAACTTGGTACAACAAATTATGATGTATCAAATAACCCTTTCAAAATTTGCGACAAAATGTCAACATTATATTTCTTAAAAAAGAAAAATGTCAACACTTTTACAATGGCCCTATTGTTTTCAAATATCATCAATAATCAAATATATATGACAAGCGA
The DNA here is from genome assembly GCA_032359645.1 of Pododesmus macrochisma. Taxonomy (NCBI): domain Eukaryota; kingdom Metazoa; phylum Mollusca; class Bivalvia; order Pectinida; family Anomiidae; genus Pododesmus; species Pododesmus macrochisma. The sequence continues at coordinate 3,608 of JAUMGZ010023315.1, read as the reverse complement.
AAGTTTACGTCTTCACTCGGAGACAGTTTCAGTTGTTTTAATGTTCTCTCTGTTGCCGTATTGTTATTGTAGTTGAAAAAAAGCGCATATATCTTTGAAATGGAAAAAGCCTTCTTCTTGTAATTAGCTCTTCGAAAGCAAAGTATGCGTTTAAAAATATTTAAAAAACCGAGTAATAACGATAGGAAATATAGCCATTTTTTAAAGTTAACCCAAAGACACATAGTTAGTTTTTTTTCGTCACAACTAAATACGTTTTTATCGTCATGTTTTATAGAGTAAGTTTTTATCTTCATGTTTTATAGAGTGAGTTTTTATCGTCATGTTTTACAGAGTGAGTTTTTATCGTCATGTTTTACAGAGTAAGTTTTTATCGTCATGTTTTATAGAGTGAGTTTTTATCGTCATGTTTTATAGAGTGAGTTTTTATCGTCATGTTTTATAGAGTAAGTTTTTATCGTCATGTTTTATAGAGTGAGTTTTTATCGTCGTGTTTTATAGAGTGAGTTTTTATCTTCATGTTTTATAGAGTAAGTTTTTATCGTCATGTTTTATAGAGTAAGTTTTTATCATCATGTTTTATAGAATGAGTTTTTATCGTCATGTTTTATAGAGTGAGTTTTTATCTTCATGTTTTATAGAGTAAGTTTTGATCTTCATGTTTTATAGAGTCAGTTTTTATCTTCATGTTTTATAGAGTCAGTTTTTATCTTCATGTTTTATAGAGTGAGTTTTTATTGTCACGTTTTATAGAGTGAGTTTTTATCGTCATGTTTTATAGAGTGAGTTTTTATCTTCATGTTTTATAGAGTGAGTTTTTATCGTCACGCCAGGGTTTTGTCGATTAGTAAGAATGGTTTCTATCGTCACGTTATAGTGATCAGTTTATCGTCACGTTAGAGCGAGTTTAATAGTTTATTTCTAGTTGAATGTATTATGTATATTTAACAGAGATTTAAGACGGACAACAATAAATCCTAGATTTCATATGTCGATGCGACAGAAAGCCATTAAAATATACATGCATAACAAATGTCATTAAAATTTAACCCCGTTTAATCTACATTTCCATTAATTACCATAAATTGAAATAATTTGGTACTTCATTTGATTAAACTACTTGTACTGAATCTTGTCTTTTTTATGTTTCATTTCTGCATGAAACTTCTTCTCATTTGTTAAGACATCATGTCACAGCAATAAGCGTGATGTAACCTTCATCTGTCTTCTGGTGGTAGATACTTTGAACAATGTTTGAAGGTTGTGTAAATAAAGTACGTTACCACGTGATCAAGTTCACTGCTAATACATCAGAGTGGAAATGTGCAGTGTAGCTGATTAATTACGCTTGATAGTTAAAAACAATAAGGAAGACACTTTAAAAGTAATTATTTGCTCTGTCTGAAGGAAATAATTTTTGTAGAAGAATTAGTATTTAATGCATGGAAGTGTGGGACATGTTGCATTGCGAATTAAACCAAGCATTGTACTTATGTCTTGTAGGTAAAGTTTATGAAGAAAGAAATGATCCAAAAAGGAATATTTTATCTGGCGCTGATACTGTACATCAAGAAACTAAATTGTAAGTATAATATAAGAAAAATATATCATGTCAAGTTGGTTACAAGAAAGTTTTCACACCATTCTTGTTTTATGTCTATGACTTGGAAATGTTCAATACGAACCAAGCTAACAATACAATTAAATTCCTGCTTAGATTTAGGTTTGTTCTCTGTAAAACTGTTAATCAAAGCATTTTCATTATATAAAAATAACACTATAAGGATTCGTCTATGTTAATCCACAACGCGGACACCGAATGCTGGTAAGAGCATTTCAGTTAACGTCACTATACCCAAATTGTGACAGTATCCAAATTGGGACACACTTGTAAGAAAAGTTTATAGAAACACATGGTGCTGACATAAATTGAGAAGCTTTGTTCATAACTTCAATATATGCATGTTTGCTATTCTGTGGACCCCTATTTATATTTGTATGTATTTTATTCTTTGTACATTAACAGTTTAAAGTGACTATGATGACAAATTCCTTATATGGCATTATTTATGCATTATGCGACAACCTGTGTTTTATACTACATTTTCAAACACCAAAATATACCATAAATAATCGATTAAAATCTCTCTTAACACAAACAAGTATCACTTATATTCAATATTTAAGAAATATTTACAATTGATTTCTATTTTCACTGGTGTCATTAAAATAATGCGTTAAAACGCAGCTGTGTCCCAATTTGGGTACACACACCTGTCGAAATACTGACGTTACCCCAATCATCTTAAATAGGGAATATTTTTAGACACATGCACTATTTAATTATAACACTTAGACAGAAAAACAGCAAAAAGGCACTCTTTGTCAAAAACAAACAAAAATTGTCTATGAATTTTTTGTACGCTGGAAATATATAGGAATATGTGGTAAAAGTGTCCCAATTTGGGTACAGTGACAGTATTAGTAGTGCTATGCCAGGAATATTCCGGTATGTATAGCTTCCTGAAGCAAGATGGCAAACTTTTTACTAATGCCATATACAAGGCAAATATCCTTAATAAGCAATTTCACTCTGTATTTTCTAGTCCTGATGATATAAGCATAGACACCTTCAACCAGGACTACCCGATGAACCTCAATTACCCTGAAATCTTTAACTTTGACATAACAGCTAAGGGCATCTAAAAGCTACTCCTCAACCTTGACACCACCAAAGCTGCTGGACCAGACCTTATTAAGCCCAAAGTCCTCAAGGAGCTAGCTACCAACATATCTCCCATCCTCTGCCTTATTTTCCAAAGATCTCTTGATACTGGCCATGTCCCATCTGACTGGAGATCAGCCGAAATTGCCCCAGTTTATAAAAAAAGGCCCAAAATACAACCCCGAAAACTATCGTCCAATATCCCTCACATGTATCTGCTGTATATTACTAGAGCATATTATTGTCAGTAACATCATGAACCATGCTGATAACTAAAACATCCTTTACCCCCTTCAGCATGGCTTCAGACAATCTAGGTCATGTGAGAGCCAACTTGTTGAATTTATTAACCACATCTCAAGTAATTTAGAACAAGGGAAGCAAACAGATGTTTTAATTATGGATTTTAGTAAAGCGCTTGATAAAGTAAGCCACACACTTTTGAAACATAAACTTAGGAATTATGGTATTAATGGCAAAGTCAACAACTGGATATCCAACTTCCTAAATAACAGAACCCAATCAGCCATTGTAGAAGGGGAGAAATCCAGCTCAGTCCCAGTAGAATCAGGGGTCCCTCAAGGCTCGGTCTTCGGACCCAGTCTTTTTCTTTACTATATTAACGATATAATTGAGGGCATTTTATCATCCATGAGGCTCTTTGCAGATGACACCATTATGTACCTAACAGTAACATCAGAGAACGATGCACAATCCCTGCAAAGAGACCTGAACAATAGGGCTGGGACGATTCAGGATTTTCTCGAATCGATTCGATTTCGGTTCATACCCTCTCAATTCGATTAATTTCGATTCGATTATATTTATTGACCACAAATTTTGTCGTTCACTCACAAAATAACAAAACTGAAATAGATCACAC
>JAUMGZ010023204.1:0-19910 GCA_032359645.1 Pododesmus macrochisma | reverse complement strand
GACCAGTTACTATTGTCGTGTGTGTTGACCAGTTACTATTGTCGTGTGTGTTGACCAGTTACTATTGTCGTGTGTGTTGACCAGTTACTATTGTCGTGTGTGTCCTTCCAATTGTTTTAGGATGCATCTAACAAAGAACAGTATTTCGACTTTTTATGAAAGAAAATTTACTTACATGGAGCAACTGGTTCAAATTTCCCTCCACAGTCAACATCTGTGAAATTTCGACACGTTTCAGAGCTCGAATTAAAGAGTTGTGGGTACCTGCATTCACGAAGAAAAGACCCACCAATAGCTTGTCGACAGTCGTAGTACTGGGCACACTGGAATGGATGTGGTATTATGGCGGTTGGGTTATACCTACAGTATCCTCTAATCATTGCTGTAAGCAGAAGACAACCAGTGGATCATTTGCATAATAATTCAGTCCGAAATCGGAGCATTGAGGTTTATACGTCCGATCAATTTGAAAAATGATTTGTTCAATATAGGTTAAAACATTGACAATGGTTATCTTAAAATATATCTTCTTCCTTTTCAATGATATTACGTGTTGCTTATTAAGGCAGGGTGCAAATTTGGCTTTTCAATGAAACCACAAAGTATTACAATCTTCAACAAAGTTAAGGTATGAATGTTCACGATAACAGTTAACTAAAATATTAGGAAAAGACATCTCACAGGTTAATAATTTTCAATGTGAAGATAAACGATAATGGGCCTCTCTCTCTCTCCCTTTCTCTTTCTCTCTCTCTCTCTCTCTCTCTTCCTCCCCCCCCTCTCTCTCTGTCTCTGTCTCTGTCTCTCTCTCTCCATGTAACACACGGCAATACACGAATATTCAATAACGACATACTGGAAATTAAAAACTTACCATCTGTCACGTCTTTTGTACACCTTTGAGAGCCGGGATCAAATAAGCCTTGTTTGCATTTCTTCATGGACATAGTTCTCCCTTTGTAGCAGACGATATATGTGTTATTCATAGGTTTGCCTGGGTAAGGATGATCACCATCTGTCAAATCTGCGCAGGATGGTATACGTTCTTCACATGGCTGACAGTTCGGTTCTGTTGCATCGCATCTATTCTGTAGATATTCGCCTAAAACGAAGACCAAAAAGAGCCGACATGTCAATTAAGGACAGGCACACAAATTCATAATTCAGGTTACTACGAAACTGTATTTTCTTAAGTTTATAACTTATTAGCGACTATTTATGTGGTATGGGCATTGAACAAAATGACGAAGTTTAACTCGATTACAGATTTAATTTTTGCAATGTTCAGTTTAACATGACGTAAAAGGCAAAGTTCCACTGTAAAAAGTCCAACCAAAAAGGTATTGGTTAAAAAATATGTTTTATGTATATAGTCAACCAATAAAACAGTGAAAACGCACTTAGTTAATAGGACTTTAGAACATATGATAACACAACAAGGCATAGTGTTTATGAAAGGACATATGAAAGCATGATGAGGAAACAGGTGATTAGACAACACGGCTTTAAAATAGGCAATAATGGCACGTAATTGGTAATTGGTGCTTTTTTTTTTAAAGGAACATGGTATAAACATGGCGGCAGCATTTTATATCATTATATGTGCAATATTATTGTGTGTGTGTGTGTGTGTGTGTGCGTGTGTGTGTGTGTGTGTGAGATGCATTTTATTAAGATCGTTGGGATTTTTCCTCTCCCTCTTTTTCGTCGTTTTGACTTCCTAGCTTTGATTTATCTTGGTCATGTCTATTCCAAACTTATTTTCCCTTTGAATCCGTTGATAACTGATGTTTTGGTTAATGCGCGAAGTCCTCTCATTTGTTTGGTTGGTATGACGTCATGTTTGAACGCCCGGTTCAGTTGACAGGTTTATTCTTATATTGGCTTTTTGATGTTGTTTGTTTGTCAAAAGCCTTTGTTCTGTTGATCCTATTTCTTCTTGCTTTATATCTAAGCGTTGATCTATTGAGAAATATTGTCCAATGTCTTCTTATTGGTTTTTCTCTTTCACAAGTAGGGACTTTTCGCATTGAATACAAAAATGCGATCTGAAACATGCCTCCGATAAATATGATATTTATAAGAGGAAAGAGCTTTGTGTGAGATACCCCCTCCCGGACCCCAGCTCTTTCTCGAAGCAGCCGTCATTAATGGACGAGAAAATTAATTTAGAATAGACAAAACTTTGAATCAGATTTAAACACACATTGCTACGAAGTCTCGGTAAACTTACATGGTGTTTTAACATTTCGTCTATTTTCACAATTGACTTTTGAAAAGTCTTGACAGAATTTTTTTGTTTTGTTGAATTGCATGGGGTATGGACATTCCCTAAGGAAGGTTCGTGCACGGATACTTTCTTCTCCGCAATCAAAGTACTGAGCACAGTTGATAGGATTCTCCTTGATGACACCTTGATGTGCTCCACAAAACGATTTAATGGCGCCTGAAAAAATAAAATCAGAAGTAAAGCTTAATATGTACGATTTATAGTTAAGAATATGTAGCATGTAAAACGTTATAGTAATTGTGGAAAGAAAAAGTCAATTGAAATTTTTTTTTATTTACTTAAGAACAAATTTCACACAGTTTAGTCACTGTTAACTCATTCCAAAAATGTTACCTATCAGTTCGCCCTTCTAAAGACAATTTTTGAGATGAAGCTTTTCGTAAGTTAACGAATGCTGTATTATTATTCAATTTTGTATACATTTTCTGTACGAACGTCTACAATGCTACTTTTCAAGTCCTGTTACGGGTTACTTTCTCACTTTTCTGATGTATCAACATTTTTATATAGTTATATATGCAAGCATCCGATAACAGTGTACTGTCATGCGTTGTTAGGTATGACAAATCGTTTGGTTAAAACTTTTGTAATGCCGATATTTAAAGACATCTGCATTAAATATACATATAACTACATTTTGAATTACAGATATTTGTAATAGGGATACCTGTATTCAAAATGCAAACATATTAATTTCAATTACAGATATTTATATTTTAGATACAGTTATCTATCTATATTTTAAATATAGATATCTCTGTATTTTGTCAATAACTGTAGACACTTTAATTTTATAGGTAAAATCCTTAACGACTTGTCAAAGGTAGGTGTAAAAGTTTTTGCTTATCTCACATATCGGTAAGTTATTTCATCCCTATTTTCTTTTAACTTCCATTTCTTCGATTGTTGTGGGGATTTTTACATTTCAATTTCCTTTCTGCATTTCTTATCCTTATTAAACGTTATGGTTTAATTTACTTATTTCAGAATTGCATACCTGCTGTGAGAGCGCCCGTGCACCGAGCTGTTGCTGGATCGAAGTAGCCTTGATCACACGATCTTACAGCCAGAGTTCTATCCTGTAAGCAGACGACGTAATATTGTGACAATTCCCTCCCAGGGAATGAATAGTTTCCAGCTATTTTACCTATACAGCTGGGAAGACGTTCCGTACATGGAATACAGCCAGGTTCTTTCGTGACTGCACAGGTGTTTTGTTCGTACTCACCTAAAATGTACAATACAAATATTCTGTATTTCACATACATAATTGATAACGGTATATTACGGAGAGCAGAAATCTTGTAGCAGAAATCACACTTTAAATTGAATATTAAGATAATACAAACTTGCAAATTGATAATAAAGAATGTAATATCTTAAATAAATCATCTTGTAATTGCTATTAAGTAATGCAAGTGACCTGCTAACTGTGTCTGCTATGGAATATTTAGTATTGTTTCTATATTTCTATAATAAGAGAATGTTTGAAAAAGTTAATTGTTAATAATTATGATTGAACTCAATGTAAATCTTGAACAAATTGAATGAAAACTTCAGATAACTTGTAAAAGTAATGCAACACCGTCCTGATTTTAATTTACTACAGGGAACTTAGGATAATAAGACTGTAAGACACAATCTTGATCTGAATGTACTAAAAGCAGATGAGAATTATATGAATCGAAAGTCACGTCCTAATCTGATCATACTAAAGGGAGCTAATTGAGGATTATATGAGTGGAAAGACACCGTCTTGATCGGAATGAACTAAAAGGAGCTCAGGATTAAACGAATCAAAAGCCACCTTCCCATAGTCCTGTTCCGAATAGTCTAAAAAGAATCTGAAGATGATATGAACAGAAAGTCAATTATGACAGTATACTTACAGGGCGCTCTTTTGATTTGTCTAGTATCGCAATCAACTGACGAGAAATCATCACAATCGTTTAGTGTACGAGAGAAAAGCATAGGATATTTGCATTCCCTCTGGTAAAGTCCATATGTACTTTCCCTCCTGGTACAGTCAAAGAATTTAGCACAGTTTGAAGGATGGGCAACTCTTGCATTTTTGTTGAACCTACAGAAGGGGACTGGGTTCTCTGAAAAGTAGAATGTATTAATCGTTATAAATCGAATTGTTCCAAGTTATACTCATCTGTAAGTATTTCAACATTAACATTATTTGATTTTAGGTAATGACTAAAAATGGGTTACAGTTTTGTATTCCTGCAATGTCATCAATATGGCCTATAAACTATGGAATAAAAGCATATACACATAGGTATACTTAATTGTGTAATTATCCATTAACCAAACATGAGCGCCATCAACAGAACGAAATACGCCCGTCAACTAGGCGAAAAGGATTGTACCCTTGATGGTAAAATATGTCCTCACTTCTACATTCACAAGAACGAAGGTTCACAAACGAAACAGTAAGGTTTTGAACACAATGTACACAAGGTTTTAGTACAGCTAACTCTTTTAGTGTGGTATTAAATCCATTGATCATGAAAAAAAATATAAAAAAAGGAAAATACATCATTTAATCAAGCTTGGAAAATTCGCAAGGAATCACAACACAAGATGCGGCTTCATATCATGATGCATTAATGGGTTATCTGTGATCAGTACTGACAAAAATATAAGATTCTCAAAATGTATCATGTTTTTTTTTAAACACCCTGTATTTGACGGACGGGGAACCCCTTTAAGAACTCTTTTTTAAACCATAATGGTTAATGTTATCTTATATTAGTCGTGCATTATTTGTTAGAAAATGTTAAACATTGGCTTAAGACATTATGTTTGCATGTCTCTATTTCACAAATATAGAAAATATATTAAAAGTTATATCGCCACTGCAAATACTTACGCGGGTCGATGTTTATTTGACATTCCTTTCTTACAGGGTCAAAGTAACCAACGTCACAGGTCCTTACAAAAATCGTTCTGTTATTGAAGCAGGTAATAAAGAAAGGGGAGTTTTCCTTTCCGGGGAAAGTGTTATTTCCATTGGTCAAACCGAGACACGACGGCAACCGCTGTTCACAGGGCTCGCAATCAGCATTACTACGGCCTTTAGCACATTTGTTTTGAAGATATTCACCTGAAAGGATTTCAAGCAAGAATGATATGATCTATTTCTTAAACATTGAATATAACCGATACTTGTTTGTGTTAAGAGAGACTTTCATTGATTATTCATGGTATATTTTGGTGTTTGTAATGCATAATGCATAATAATGTCGTATAAGGAATTCATCAACATACCCACTTTAAACTGTTCTTGTACACAGAATAAAATACATACACATATTTTTAGGCATCAACATTATAGCAAACATGCATTTATGGACACAGTTATTTTATTTTTGTCAGCATTAATTGTTTCTATAAACGTGTCTTACAAGTATCCCAATTAAGGTACTATCCAAATAATGGTCCAATGACGTTATAGCCTTCAGTTGTTGTCCTCTACTAACAGATAAGTACTTGTATGGAGTAATTGACAAGAAATTATATGAAGTAATTAATCAAAACTTACATTGAGTAATTGATTTGTATTTACATGGAGTAATTGATTAAAACTTACATTGAGTAATTGATTTGTATTTACATGGAGTAATTGATTAATACTTACATGGAGTAATTGATTTGTATTTACATGGAGTAATTGATTTGTATTTACATGGAGTAATTGATTAATACTTACATGGAGTAATTGGCATAAATCTCTGACCACAGTCGACTGTGGCGAAGTCCGCGCAAGCCTTTCTACTTATTGAATACAACAATGGATACCGGCACTCGTGAAGGTATCGGCCATACAAACTATTCGGTTTGGAGCAATCATAATACTGAGAACAGAGGAAGTCATTGGGTAATGTCGCTCTTGGATATGCTTTGCAATATGGCCTTGGGTTAGCTGTGAATGAAGCAAAACGGAATAAAAAAACCGTATACACCATTTTATTCAATTTTTTTGACAGTGTTAGTGTTAATATGTTGACAGTGTTAGTGTTAATTTGTTGACAGTGTTAGTGTTAATTTGTTGACAGTGTTCTTTAGTGTTAATTATTAGATTGGATTTGTTTTATCTAAATGAATTGGTTTCATGGTAACATTTGACACACATATTAGCTTACAGCAGATCAATAAACGAACTAAGAGAGAGAGAGAGAGAGAGAGAGAGATAGAGAGAGAGAGAGAGAGAAGGGGGGGGGGGGTGTATATAACCCCGCAAAAACCGTGACCAATTGAAAACATTTGAAAAAAGATTATTTTGTTTTTCAACTTAAGATAATTCAACTGCAATAAAAAGTATCAAATTATCATCCTTCTTGTTACAATACTTACATACTTAATTTTAAATATGTATTTTACACAATTGAAATAGTTATTTTTAGTTGGGCATCCTATGCAGAAATGTGTACATAATGTGGTTGTCTCCCTTCTAACGTACAAATAAAGACATTGGCATTCTGTGTAGCATTCATTTAGTAACATTGCTTACGGCATGCATATAAACCCATGTATGTACTTGCACATGTAACAACACATAAAACTCATATTTACTGTGGTCGAACTAAAAAACCAGATGTAACGAACTCCTCTGGAATTTCCTTCATTAGAAATATGTATGGTTATCGCTAGAAGCCATATACTAATTAAAGTAACCATACAGTAACCATTTTTGATTAACGGAAACTCCCGAGGAGTTCGGTACATCCGGGTTCTATTTTGACCACTGTGATATTACCTGGATCAAACTTAACGGCGCACGTCTTAATCGCCTGGTCATATGTTCCCTCGGCACACCGTTTCCTGGAAAGTGTTCGTCCCGCTGAACACACGATATAACGATTCTTCCGTCCGGGAAAAGGGTTATTTCCGTCAGGCAGACCCACACAGCTCGGATAACGTTCCATACAAGGGATAGAACAATCTTCATTGGTCCCAATGCACTGCTGAATGGTTTCGTATTCGCCTGCAAAATATGTGTAATGTAGTAACAAGGAAGTTATGTCAATATCAAACTTTGATTTTGGTCCTCCGTTTTTATTAGCGCTGATTTTGCTGATTTTTTGTTGTCTTTCGACACACATAAACGTTGTAAAAATGTCTTGCTCAACAAAAACATAAATTGTATTTGTATGTATCATGCATCAATGTGGATCGTGTGATATGTTTAGTTGTTTATTGCTTTGTTGCGTTGTTTTATTGCGTTGTTTTGTTGCGTTGTGTTGTTGCTTTATGTTGTTGCTTTGTTTCGTTGTTGTGTTGCGTTGTTTTGTGGCTTTGTTTCGTTGTTTTGTTGCGTTGTGTTGTTGCTTTGTTTTGTTGCTTTGTTTTGTTGTTTTATTGCGTTGTTTTGTGGCTTTGTTGCGTTGTGTTGTTGTTTGTTTTCATGTTTTTAGTTATTTGTCTACGTTATTTAGAACAATTTAACCATACAATTTATGAAATCATGCTTCCTCATGATTTCTAACACATTGTCTTTCCTTTGGGTACTTTTTGTACTAGTTTTGTGTTCGTTTCAGATACTTAAACTAGATACAAATTCATTTATATATTCAAATTTTTAAAATGTCGCTTCAAGTTTATGCCACCATGGATTAAAGAAAAGGTTTTGATCCTGTAACAGAGCATATTCACACCACTTATATACCATATATTATAAAACAATTACCCTAAATACCTCTGTGACATTAGATGACATCGAGTTTATTTAATACATGTGTTAATGCTTCACGTAATCCCCTTTTTTATTAACGGGCGTCGTCTTAATCAATTCTTTTGATTGAATTGTCATTCTTCCTTTCTCTTTTATACTTTTCCTTTAATTTAGCATAAAACACCGTCCACAACAAAACCTAAACGAGCATTTTCTATACTTTGCTATAGTATTACTTACAAGGAGCTACAGGCTCAGGTCGTTTTCCACATTTAACCAGTTTGAAGGGTCTACATTTCGTTGCAGTTTCGTCGAAGAGTTGTTTATACGGACACTCTTGTCTGTACTTGCCGAAGCTCGTGTGACGTTGTCTACAGTCAATATACTGGGCGCAGTTGTCTGGGTGTGGCGCTACTACCGTGGGATTAGCCTTGCAGTATGGTCTAGGATTTACTTTTTAAAAAAAAAAAAAATACAAACAATATAAACAAAATATCATTAAAGATATGAATGATTTACAAACATTGTGACATGAGCACAACTTAAATTAATATGAATTAATTTAATTCATTTGCTGTGCAACTACTACGGTTCGTTACGGGAGCGTACTAAACACAAAAAGGTTAACCAGATATTCATATAGAGGAAGTCGTTCAAATTAGAGGGTATTGATTTAGATTTGGTAAACTGTAAGAAAACCAACCACGATGTATGTGAACGAGACTTGCCAGAAATTCGAAAGTGATGCCACTAAAATCATTGATGACCAAATTTAATGTATTGGAAGAGTAAAATTGAATTCAATTATAGGTTTGTGTTTCAACAGATTGCAGAAATTCTTACAAGCAAAGAGTACACAACATTTGCTATGAGTAACAGAAAAAGGCTCTATTGTTGACTGATTCGTAGCTAGTCCTGGAAGCTGAGACGAGGTTTTCTCACACATAGTATTGTTTTTGTTCCTCCTATAGATATTGTGTAATGTTATCATGTTACTGTACTGGCCAGGGGAGATCTGGATCCGGAATGCGAGTCACCGTGTATGTTTTCGTAAGGAAGATACTTTTGTATTTGGAGTGATCGCCCTTGTTTATAGATTTTTGAGGTTTTATTTATGTCCCGTTTCAGTTTGCAATTTTGTATGTTTATATATGAAACCTATCTGGAACGTTATAATACAAACATGCAATCTGAAACATGCTATTTATAAGAGGAAAGAGCCAATACTCTGTGCAAGACGCCCCCGTCCTGATCTCCAGATCTAGCTTCAAAAACAGCCGTCATTAATGGACGCTATAGAGAAAATGAATTTAGAATAGACAAGACTTCGGTAAAAAAAAACTTACAGAGCCAAAGGGGAAGGGCGAAACATCACGATGGTTATGATGTACAAAACCATACCCCAACAATAATGCAAAATTTTTCTTGCCAAATGTGCGTGTTGTCAAAATAGGAAATTAAAAAAAAAAAAGTATTCCCCTGGACACGTGTTTCGAACATTCCAGTTCTTCGTCAGCAAAGGTGACGTTACAATTTATATAGATCTAAATATGATCAGAAGACATTATTGGTTCTTAGATGATAAACTCACATGGGTCCAATACGACGGAACATGTTCCTATGATAGGGTCAAAGAAAGGAGCGGACTGGGGACACTGCTTGACATTGACCGTTCTCTCGTCCATGCACTGGACAAAGAACTCCGGACGGTTAGGAATGGCATGAGGTCCATCCGGTTTCCCGGTACAGCTTGGATGTTCTTCCTCGCATGGTGGACAGGGGGCAGCGGGATCAGTACACCGAGACTGAACCACCATTTCGTAGTCACCTGAAAGAATAAGAAGTGCATTTTAACTATTTTTGTAAATTCACACACACACACACACACACACACACACACACACACACACACACACTTTTTGCTGTCGTCAACGGGCATTTGTTGTGTGTAAGTTAATATGTATGTAACGTATATTATCGTTGTTATTGTAATTGCTAATTGTTTCAATTGTAAATATCTATTTAGAAGTACAAAAGAATATCTATCACGATTATAAATTTCAGATTTTCGTCCATGTTTTAATATTTGTTTGCATAGTAACTTTACACTTTGATGTTTGTTGATGTCTGTGTCCCCCTCTGATGTAGATATACTTCTTCGTTAATCTCAACGTAAACATATAGCAAGACCCACCTTTTAGATCTATCCGTAAAAGGTTCTAACATTTAACCACATGATTTAACATATTAAAGTATATTGAATATAGTATATATATAATTAGAGTCATACCCTAAGCATCTTGTGCAGAAAGGATAACAATTCTTTAACTCAAGCGCTAACATAATTCACTTAACAAAAGAAGAATGGAAATCGTTTTTACGGCTTTAGAATATCGTCTTGATTTTTCGAGTTTACAACTTTACCGAGGACAGATGGAAATATAAAACAAGAAGAAATAGGATCAACAGAACAAACGCTATTGACAAACAAACATAAAGTATCATATCTATCACGTTGACGAGCTACATACAAGGTGATTTACATTTATCTTGTAGAAACACGTTAATGTAGAAATATTTATCATATAGGAACATGGAATAAATTTAATCATATTTATTTCATAATCATCTTTCACTGATATGTTGTTGTCTGGTGTTACCTGTATAACGGAAAACTCTTGTACAACTTATGTTTTACTGTAATAAAAACAACATTTTACACTTTCATGATTTTGTATGTTGTTGGAATAAGTCTGGTTTCTTAATTTCATATGTTGTGTATGTATTGTCCTACTGCTATTATAATGACCTTGTATGGCAAGCCATCGTGGACAAAATAGAGGTTTTTTATATGAATAATTCATTTATTAATATTAATAATTCATTTATCAATATTAATAATTCTTTTTTAATATTAATAAATCATTTATTAACATTAAAAAATCATTTATTAATATCAATAAATCATTTATTAATATTAATAATTCCTTGGCTCATTTTTTAATATTAGAAAATCATTTTCTAATATTAAAAAATGAATTATTAATATTAAAAAATGAATTATTGATATTTATAAAGTGCAATTTTAAAATTAAAAATTCCTTTTTTTGTAATATTAATAATTCCTTTTTTAATGTTATTAATTCCTTTTTGAATATGAATAATTCATTAATTAATATTAATAATTCATTTATCAATATTAATAAATACTGCCATTTCTTTATATTAATAATTCATTTATTAATATTAAAAAAATACCTATAAATAACTTAGTGAATTTAACCGACAAGAGCTGCTCCCGTTTGAGCACGGGAATTTTGATTCCTGGAGCTAGAGTCGGGCTAGGTCTCTCGACCTTTAAGGACTTGGGCCTAGCAATTTTCAAAAATGGGAGATGGTGGCCATTAAAATGCATTATGTCGTTTGCTGACAAAAATTGAAACTGCTGTTACTGCAAAAAATAGCGATCAAGTGGATAATATGTTACTAGCACTCGATTGCGATAACGAAAGTGAAAGTAGGATGATACGTGGTGGCTTGCATGTTGCGCCCAAATATGTTAGTGTCCAGTGTCGCTTAAACAGACACTTTACTGAAAATCTGCAGTTGTGTAAATAATAATATTTCAAAAACGCTTTCAGTAAAGGCATTCCTTGCCTCTTGTGCAACCCTGTAGAGCTGCGTTATAAAATCCGTCATTTTGTCAGGGGAGCAATCATTTATGCCGTACGTTTGTAGAGGGCGCTGATTTATAAATATTAATAAATGGCGGCACTTATTAATATTAAGAATTCATTTATAAATATTAATAAATGATTTTTTAATATTAATAAATGAATTTTTAATATAAATAAATGAATTTAAAATACTAATAAATGAATTTTTAATATTAAAAAATCAATTTTTTAACATTAATAAATGCTGCCATTTACTAATATTAAAAAATCATTTATTAATATTAAAAAATCATTTATAAATATTAAAAATTCATTTATTAATATTAATAAATGAATTCTTAATATTAATAAATGAATTCCTAATATTTATAAATGAATTATTAATATTAGAAAATCCCTTTTTTTGTCCACGATGGCTTGCCATAGGTAGAGGATTAAGGGTAATGCAGCTAGAAAGTGGAGTTACCAACCGGAACTGGAAGTTCACCCCTAGTTTTAAAACCAATGCAGGGACACAATATCATAATTCATGTTCTGTAATTTCATTCATCTTAACTGATGAATATTTTATGTTATATTATAAAAGTATTACCTTAAGTAAGCAATGATATAAAGCGGGGTCAGCTTAGAGTTGACAGGTGATTTAAGTACACACTGGTCAAACTAAAAACCGGATGTACCGAACTTATCTGAATTTTCGGTTCGGTACATCCAGTTTTTAGTTCGACCACTTTAAAGAAGATCAGTCTTCTTTAAAGCAGAGGGATCATAAATGTAACAGAATCTACAAAGTGGTGTCATCTTAAGTCGACAAATGATCTAATTTATAAAAACTTGAAGGACGAGTTTTTTTCATTGGGGGTGTGATTTAAGTTAAATAAACCAGAAAGAGAATTCATCGTAAATGAAACACGCGTACCTGACAGACTCCTAACACATAATGATAGTTTTATTGTTTTTGGTTACTAATAATTCTCTCTTAAGTTCATTATTTTGTGGTTTATTCAACTTAGCAGGTTACTTTGGAAAATGACTGTCCATGTAGCTTATAACACACACGCTTTATGGTGTAGAATGCAGTTTAAAAACGATTTGAAATTTAATACATGTAACATTTTCTGTTGCCCTTTTCATACTGTTTGTGGGTATTGACTTGCAGATAATGATCGTTTATTTTATCTAAACTGTACTGTAAATTGTAAACTATTGTTCAGAAAAATAAAATCACAAACACATCGTAGTCCACATAGACATATGCATACAAACTTACTTACATAACATGCGTCATAAATCTGTGTAAAACTTTGGGGCGCCGTTGCGATATTTAATACCGTTTTGTGATATCGCCTTTTCGATATGGTTATATCCTTTGTAAGACACAATTTTTTTAGAAGATAGATGGACAAATTATATAAACTATCCGTGATAAAAACGGTCAATATTGGCTCAGTTAATAAAATACTATAACATGTTTTATAAGCAACAATGATCTTACTCTGTTGACACTATTCTAATTTCGGCCTTGATAGACTAACTATTTTCAGAGCAATTGTTTTTTGTATGAAAAAAAGCTTTTTCGCCGTGTTTTAGCTTTTCTTCTTTATGTTATTTTTGCGACAAAAGTAATGGGGAAATCAAAACTGCTAGAAGCTAAAACGTCAGGAGAGGAAGTCAAGTAGGCAACAAGAAGAGAAAAGTCATAGTGACAGGACAAGAAGAGAAGCAAATGGTTGCAATAGAATGGCCACAACAACATGACAGGACGAGAAGCAGACGGCAGCAAAAGAATGAGCATAACAACATGACAGGAAGAGAAGCAGACGGCAGCAATAGAATGACCATAACAACATGACAGGAAGATAAGCAGACGGCAGCAAAAGAATGACCATAACAGCAGGACAGGAAGAGAAGCAGGCGGCAGCAATAGAAAGACCATACCAACGGGACAAAAAGAGAAGCAGGCGACAGCAAAAGAATGACCATAACAACAGGACAGGAAGAGAAACAGACGGCAGCAATAGAATGACCATATCAACGGGGTAGAAAGAGAAGCAGACGACAGCAAAAGAATGACCATAACAACAGGACAGGAAGAGAAGCAGACGGCAGCAATAGAATGACCATACTAACGGGACAGAAAGAGAAGCAGGCGGCAGCAATAGAACGACCATAACAACGGGACAGAAAGAGAAGCAGACGACAGCAAAAGAATGACCATAACAACAGGACAGGAAGAGAAGCAAGTGGCAGCAATAGAATGAGCAATAACAACAGGACATGAAAAGAAGCAGACGGCAGCAATAGAATGAGTATAACAACATGACAGGAAGAGAAGCAGACGGCAGCAATAGAATGACCATAACAACAGGACAGGAAGAGAAGCAGGCGGCAGCAATAGAATGACCAAAACAACAGGACATGAAAAAAAGCAGACGACAGCAAAAGAATGAGCACAACAACATTACAGGAAGAGAAGCACGGCGACAAGAGAATGACCACTCAAAATTGAACAGGACGAGAAGCAGACGGCAGCAATAGAATGAACACAACAACATGACAGAAAGAAAAACAGACTGCAGCAAAAGAATGATAACCAGAACAAGGCAGGAAGAGAAGCAAACAGCCACATTAAAATAACCACAACAGTTTGAAAGGACGAGAAGCAGACGACAGCAATAGAATGACAAAACGACAGGACAAGAAGAGGACAGGGGAGAATAGATGTATAGCTGTAAAGTGTCAAGCACACGAGACCTACTCTTCAACGAAAAAATCCCGGCGTGCAACCTTCCTTAAACTTCCATATTTTATTAAAATCCAAAATTTTTCTACCGAGAAACATGTGTGCCCGTTTAGATTTTGTGCTGTGCCAAAAAAATCCGCCTCCCCTAAACTGTAAACCTCTATATGCTCCTTAACTGATTGCTAATATGGATGTAATACTGCAATGTAATGAAAATTATCTCTGCATATTCCACAATGCTGTATGAACAGTATCGTGCAACAAGAAAACCGTGGAAGGAAACTCCTATCTTACAATGATGCCGCTATCAGTTATAATTATGGATCTTTCATGTAGTTTAGGAAGATATTTGACACCACATCAGTTTTCTGATACGTATAGAGTTTTAAATATTAGCACCATATGTCAGAATTGGACTCCCAGAGGCGAGATAGAAGGTAACAGCACACCTGAATATACGTGGTCTCTTACATTTCAGTATGGTGTGCCTTACAGCCAGACCATATGCTACAGCACGTATCGGGTATGCTGAGCACATATTTTATATATGTCAGATATTGTATGAATACAGTAGGAAACTTCAACATTGCGCTTGAAAAGACGAATTTGTCGCGATCAACCAGAGTGTTCTGTTATTTTAGATAGAATCTTGTTTAAATATTCTTAACGGTAAGTGTTAATGAAGGTGAATGAAAGGTAACACGTGTAAAACATGTTATTATTGTTAAGGAGATATTGCAGGTCTTGTTTTGTCTCAAGATATTCGTTTGTTGGTGGATACATATATAACGTCTCTTTCTATTTCACTGAAATACAATGATTTGTTTGTATTAAGAGCTTATTATCCGATCAACAGCTAAGATCATTTACGGACGTGCCAGTTTTACTGGTGGAGGAAACCGGAGTACCCGGAGTAAACCACCGACCTACGGCAAGTCACTGGCAACTTTCTCACACTAGGACGCCCCGGACGGGAATCGAACTAGGAGGTGAAAGGCTCTTATGATTACAAGTCGGCGACTTAATTTAACCACTAGGCCACCGCGGCCCCCGAAATACAATGAAGATAAAAATGTACGAATAATTTTCAACCATATTTTGACAGTATATGTCCATGTTATTTTTACAGCAGTGTTCTTGAAACCCGATCCAGTTGTCAGTCTATCACGGTGTTTAGTTGGTATTAAATCACTGCAGTGAATGAGTTTCACACCTGTCTAATTACTGTGGGTTAGTGAACACAAAGTGGTCAACTTATCACACTATCGCGCATGTATAGCGCCGGAATAGTAACTTTACACACAGAAAGGTTGTCATACACAGAGTTTAATCACTCCTTACACCAATACGCGAAATTGTTTTATTTACAACTTTTACATTTTCATTTCTTGGACAAGTAGTGACCCGACTTATACGTCTACATCCATGCTTCACTTCCATGCTTCACGAGCAGCTTTATTACTGTGTACGCACTTTTAGAACTAGTGCTGGATTAATGATGGTTTGTATTTTAAAAACTGCTTCGTATCTTAAGCTGCATGGATACACGAGCACAGCCATTTTTGACCGGAAGTTAAACTTATAGTTGGTAAGTCGAATTCTGGAAGTGACTATTGACATATTCAAGCTTTGCAAATTAACTTTAATCTCTTGGATATGAAGAATTACTTCTGATGTTGCACTATTGCATTAACAGAACGGTAAATTATGCGTTACTCCGTAAGTTGTCACCTAGCCTAGTTAGGTACACTGTCTATAATAACACACAGAAACATCAAACCGGTTCCGGTTCCTCAGATGCGGTTTCCTCAAACTACAAATATTTCATTTTCTGCCAAATTTGTAGTACCTTTCTGAAAACTAAAACAGTTTGCTCTGTTTTTTACATTAAAAGACATCTTGATTGTTTTCTGTGAGTTTTTTTTACGATACTGTTAGAAGCAAAACATTTTCAACAGTCACAGTTTTCTCAATTTGTAATAGATATAGAAATTTCACTTTGCGAATTGCTTTTTGTAGCTATATCAGTTTCAACTTTGAGAGATATGTGTATTTCGAATGCATATACCATACCTTACGTATGCATTACAATAGTAAACACGTGCGGGACATTTTGGGGTGAATGTATTCCTTGTTTTGATCTCTACAATTATCTCTTGTAGGACTATGTTGTCCTTGTTTTGATCTCTACAATAATCTCTTGTAGGACTGTGTTGTCCTTGTTTTGATCTCTACGATTATCTCTTGTAGGACTGTGTTGTCCTTGTTTTGATCTCTACAATTATCTCTTGTAGGACTGTGTTGTCCTTGTTTTGATTTTTACGTTTCTCTTTTGTAGGACTGTGTTGTCCTTGTTTTGATCTCTACACTTATCTCTTGTAGGACTATGTTGTCCTTGTTTTGATCTCTACAATTATATCTTGTAGGACTATGTTGTCCTTGTTTTGATCTCTACAATTATCTCTTGTAGGACTATGTTGTCCTTTTTTTGATTTTTACGTTTCTCTCTTGTAGGACTATGTTGTCCTTGTTTTGATTTTTACGTTTCTCGCTTGCAGGACTATGCTGAGACTACTATGAATGAGTTGCTGGGTTGGTATGGTTACGACAAGGTAAACCGCGAAGACACGGAGCATCTAAATCTACAAAAGTATACATCATCAGGCGTAGACGACGAAAACTCTCCATTGAATGACATCAGCAGAGATGATGATAGTCTAGACGAGGACGACGATGATATTGACGACGATGACAGTTTATCTGAGAGATCTGGTTTTTCTCTATTGAGTATGTGAACCTCCTAGCACTGTTTTTTTTTTTATCTTAATTGTTCGGATTGTGTTTACCTGGCCATGTTAGATTTGGAAAGGTTGAAGACTTTCTTTTTAGAAATTCATTGATTCATGTATTTGCCTTGACTTGTAGGTACCGATCGTTCCAACTTCCTTGCGTCATACATTTGACATGCATGTATCGGTATCTCATTGTTCTGTTGTCCGACTATTGTTTAGTCCATCTGGACAAAGGGGCAAAAGGTAAACTTTTTCCAATGACATACAAATCCCGTTCGCCATCGTCGTTGTCTTCGTCTTTACACATTTCCAACCAAATTTGGCAGGAAGGATACCTAGACAAAGGGAATTCAGATTTGTTTAACTGATGGAGTTCGGCCTCCAGCGAGCACCACTAGGGGCCAAAATGGTAATGGAAGTGGGGTTAGAATTTGACAAAATCATCTACTCATAAGCATGAATGCCTAGAGCTAAATGCTTGAATATATATAGTAGCTTAGGCAAACTGAACCAAATTTGTTCAAGGCATGACCTTGGTGTTAAAATATGTCACTCTTTTGTGGCTTAATGTTCAAAACTATAGCAAAAATATTAACTTTACACATTTTCGACTTTTATTCCAATTGTTTTTACCAATTTCAACCAAATTTGGCAATAAGCATTTATAGAGGAAGGGGATAAAGATTTGCTTAAATGAGGACTCCAATACCATTGGCAACACGTGGGGGGGCTATTATAGGGAAATTTTAATAAATATGAATAAGATCAAATAAATTTGAAGGCTGGAGAACCAAGTTTCTTCAGGGCTACTTTTGGGTTAAATAGGTTAAATGCTTTATTGTCAAAGTTCAACATTATTGCTATAGAGTGCACTTATAAAACTTTTCACATTCTGAACCCCTCCATAATCAATGGACCAATTTCAATCAACCTTGATAGGATTCAATCCCAGGAGAAGGGAATTAAGATTTCTTCAAATGATTGAGCCCGGCCTGCAGGGACACCATTGCATGATGGCAAAATGGCGAAGATCATATGCCTGTTCCAACCAGATGGACGTTAAGGCCCAAATGGACCTCTTCTTCGTACATGTTATTTTTTTTATCTTCGCAATTGTCCAATAAAATTTAAAAAAAAAAAAAAAGTAAGCCGGCAATATTTTGAAGAATTAAGGCATGGCCTCAAACAGAACATAAATCTTGTACAGAATGGAAGGAACCCCCTTTCCGACTGTTTATGCGCGTGTTTACTGCTAAATATAGAAAAACGCTATCAGAATACCGAACATTACTTGCACTCCATGCCATGTAAACTGATAGCATGGATATTATGAGAGAGAAAATAGTGAAATTTCATATGCAGCTGCGGTTTAACTTTTACCACATGCAATTCTGTAATGAAAGGGTTGACCAAACATCTTCATAAAAACGCAGGAAGTCGACTTCTGGCAGAGGATTTGGTTACTCTGAGAGTTAAAAACCAACAGAAGATCTGGGTATTAGATTACGTTCTTCTGTTTCTCTATCGACTCCACGCCTTTATCCTGGGTCGCAACATGCAGTGATTTGTACCATTTCATATGTAGAAAAATATACAAGGGTATTCAGACACAGTGCCAGGGAGTTTGTTCATTATTCTATTACAGCCAGACGAGAAGATAGATAAAAAGCATCTATGGGGGAATGGTGAGTTGTTAAGTGTCGGCTGGGAATATTTCTTTTGTTTATTTGTTTCGTCCCTCTTGTATTTAGAACGATGGAAATTTTCCGTATGAACATAATAAAAAAAAAGATGTATATCATTTACATATTTATCAAGTGTAAATTTTGTCTTTGGTGAACATCTGATTATAAGAATACTGCCATAAAACCAAGAATTCAATCAATAATAAATTTATACATTTCTTATATTCAACAAACATTTTGTTGCTTAAGATTATTTCTTCTTTGATACAGCCTGAAATGTGTATATTCTGCGGATTTCAGGTAAATCTCTGTCGAAAGCAAAAAAAGAAATGTGCATTGAAATTATATTCATATAAACAACAATACTAAATTACTAAATATTAATAAGTAATAATAAATTACGTGTTTGAAGTTCGTGACAATTTGAATCTTAGTAATAATATCAACAATAATCAAAGGCGAGTCACATTTTACAATAAATTAACTGTTTGAACTTTTGCCGTAAATAATTCCTCACAAGGAAGGGGATAACATTTGTGAACAACACTCATAATAGAAGACAATTAAAGTGGACAATACGTATAGGGGACTTATATGTGGATGTAACTCACAAAAGAAGAGAAGTATAGGTGGACAATTCTCACATGGGATAGGTATAGGTGGACATTACTCTCAAGGGTAGAAGTATAGATGGACATTACTCACAAGGGAGAAATAAAGGTGGACATTACTCACACGGGAAAGGTATAAGTGGACATTACTCACAAGGGGAGAAGTATAGGTGGACATTACTCTCAAGGGGAGAGGTATAGGTGGACATTACTTACAAGGGGAGAAGTATTGGTGGACATTACTCACAAGGGGAGAAGTATTGGTGGACATTACTTACAAGGGGAGAAGTATAGGTGGACATTACTCTCAAGGGGAGAGGTATAGGGGGATATTACTCACAAGGGGAGAAGTATAGGTGGACATTACTCACAAGGGGAGAAGTATTGGTGGACATTACTTACAAGGGGAGAAGTATAGGTGGACATTACTCT
>JAUMGZ010023093.1:0-19912 GCA_032359645.1 Pododesmus macrochisma | reverse complement strand
TAACCTCCCTTTAATTCATATATAGGTCATATCGAGACGGTGTCTGCTTGCGACAGTGCGCATCTATGGCGACATTATACTGCTGTCTCGCTGAAATATAACGCCGCAGACACATTGACATGATACTTCAATGGATCACATTATCCTGACACCGAGCCAACCAGTCCTCCTCCTACCGAGAAGACAGAGGTCGAGATGGTATAGAAATCGGCCACCGTACTGCGCTTACGCCATACGTGCATGCGCTTTTCCGTCTTTCATTGGTTGGGGTTTCTCAATTGGACTGCCGTCACAATATCACTAAAAACTGTGAAAGCCCCGATACAACAAAACAAAACTACCTTCCGCCCATAGTGTTCCGTTTTCGCTTCTCCCAAATGGTAATCAATGTTTGCCGCTTTTTTGGCTATCCAGCCAGACCTATAGGCTCTGAAATGTTTCTCCAAGCAGATTTTAACAACGAAGATCATGGATGTAGCTTGTGGGACTGACATTTTGCAATTTGTCTTATTTTCTATGACAAAATTCCAGACAAATATATTTGTTTGTGGCAAAAAATATGTTTTGCTCCCCCCTCCGATTGGTTCTCCCAGGATTCGGTCCTGTAGATATATCTTGGTTTAGAAATTCTTCTGATTTAGCCTAATTAATTCTGTTGGTCTTCTCTTTGTATTTTATAACAGGTAAAAGATTAATTCGTCTATTGGCCGCGTGAATATGGAAGATTTGTTTTATAAGGATTGCTCCCACGCATCGTTATTTGGTTTTAAGATTTTAAGAGGCAATACATGTATATAATAATTTGAAATAAAAAGATAAAAGATATTAACTGATATCAAGGATCTACGTGCTTATACTAATTTCTACATCACGTTTATAGAGATGATTATTTTGATATTGAGGACAATATTAATTCCGATTGTGTAGGCTTCAAACCAAAGTAAAATTTATTTAAACGTTCTTACGATGATCGCTGCGAAATATCGGATTTGGTGGTATTAAAATTATACGAATAGAATACTTATATTTATTACATTTTTACCAGTGAAATATCGAGAAATATCCTTTATAAAAAAAAATATTATCCTTCACCAGTGAAAATAACTTGGCGATAAACATCCACACTAAAACTTTTTATAACGTTTTTATATCACTGTCTGTAACTTTTATTAATTTTGAACAATTAAAAACATTTCAATCATTATTTTTAATGTTTGTTATGTTTTTAAAATGTGTTCTTACAAATTCTATAAGAACTACTTTATGTGAGGTTGACGCAGGGGGTAAAATGGACCATGACACTATAGCTAGTTGATTCACGATGCAATAAATTTGAAATGGTAAAACAAAAAAATAGGAAAAATATAATAAACAGAAAATTCAATGTAACAGTTGTTTTCTTGAATATCGAAATTATTTTACTCGTGCTTTTTTGTTTGTTTGTTTGTTTGTGTGAAGGGCTTATTGTCCGATCAACAGCTAAAGTCATTTACGGACGTGTCAGTTTCACTTGTGGAGGAAACCGGAGTACCCTGAGTAAACCACCGACCTACGGCAAGTCACTGGCAACTTTCTCACACTAGGCCGCCCACTAGGGAATCGAACCTAGGAGGAGAAAGGCTCTTATGATTACAAGTCGGCGACTTTAACCACTAGGCCACCACGCGCCCTGGTCATTAAAGTAGACATAACAACTAGTAATGGCAAAGTCATCTTTACATTACATATAAGTAGACCTAGATAAAGATAATAAAGTTTTGCTACAATTTAAGGTAAATTTGTCCAATAGTTAATGAGAATGCTGATTACAAGAAATGGTCACAGACGGACGGACAGTGATTACTATAGGGCTACCACATTTCAGGTGGGGCCCTAATAATTAAGTTACTGAAATGTTTTTTTCTAGTATTGGTTTGTTTACCGATTAACTCTGCATGGTGACATTAAAATGTAAATTTGGTTCAGCAAGTGCTATGAAATGATTCAAATCAATCAAATGCTGTTAATTATTCCTTTTCAAATATTTCATTTATGAAACCCTTAAGAATATGTGTTTTGAAAAAATTATCATTTTGTATAATGATACCCTTCACTGGCAATACAGTAGCATTCTTTGAAGATGACGTTGGCTTCTTAGGAGATTTCATTTCATCAGGTACCCATGGTCTACTATAAGCATCCATATTCTACAAGAATAATTCACACATTAATACATGTATATGATAGAATTAAACAAACATTTAAGAATGTATGAAATAAGAATGACAAGCCCCTAAACCGTTCCAGATAGGAACTTGATTGGATACAGCTGATATATGTATGGGAAGTGCACAACACTTTCAGACTTTTGATAAGACCCGAAGGGGCTGGGCCAGAGGGGCTGGGGTCAATTTTTTTTTTTTTTAAATACAGTCTTATAGCAAGTCAAATCAAACATTATCTTGATTTTACAGCAGATTTTTTAGCACAGGTCGATCCCGGATGGGGACGAGAGGTTAGGGGGTGCTTTGGGAATAGGCTGTCAAAATAAAGCAAACAAAAAAAATATGCTAGGTTCTCGGGGTCCGCCGCATAGCTAAAATACCCGCCGCGTTGGCAATTTTTTCGAGAAAAAAACAAATTTGAGGAAAAAATTCATGAAAAAAAAAAATTCAAGTCATGTACTACAGCAGCAACTGCACATGCACCATGATTAAAAAACAAAGAAGACAGTCTATATCTGCAAGTTCTGTTCTTTTTGTTTGAATTATTAAACTAATTAATAATATTATTAATCGTTCATCTGAAAAAAAATTCTTCCAATAAAACTTGAATTAAAAAAAAAAAAAAAGCCTCCCTTTCATCCAATTTTTAAAAAAATTGGCCAGAGAACCTATGCATTTTTTTGTATATGGCCTAAAATTTCTTTAATTAAATATGGTAATGGAACATATTTTTAACTATTATCATTAACTGAAATGTGTGCTGCATGACCTATGGGGTGTGAGCCATTGTTAGGGGGGACCTGGGATGGGTGTGGGGTCTAAATAATTTTTTTTTACAATATGGTCATGTATCATACTGAATTGAACAGAATGATGAGTAATACCTTTTGAAAGCATATGTTTTACCATTCCTTGGACTGTGTGTGGGATAACCTGGAAGGGGGAGGGGGTCAAATAACTCATTTTTATATGGTCATGTACATGTAGCATATATCTATTTGAACAGAATCATGAATACTGCATTTTGGATGAACCTTTTTCAGCATTTGCTGAGCTGGGTGGCGGAGGTGCTAGGGGCAAAGAACAGAGCATTAATCAGACAAAGCCACGAGCACGGGGATATATGATGGAAGTGCAATCAACATCGTAGTTCTAGCTTTGTTTTGTGACAATAACATTGATCAGAATGTACTAAATTGTTTGTGTAATCTATAGCTATTGGCACATATTCCACAGTATTAAGTATGCCTGGACTCCCTAGCAGACTACAGGGTGGCACAGACCTTCCTCAGTAGGTGGATGTGAATAATTGTCACTGACTACAGCTTCCATTGTAAAACTAACAAGGTACATAAATCATGTTACCATTATTAAGTTTTGTTTATCCATCTAAATTATTTACAAGCATTATCAAAAAGAAGTCTTTGCATGTGTATTACCTAGTTCATGAATATCTTACACAGAACAACTGGTCTGTGGATAATATACCATGATATACCTCTAAATGAGTCTTTGAATGCAAGTGTTGAAGGACACTATAAATGCTTCCACAGACAACATTACACATGGAGCACCAGTGGTCTCCGGCATCATAAAACTCCAAGTTATCACCAATATCTTTGGACTTATCCTGTGGTAATGATATAATTACACATTCAATTGTTATAACAAATATGAAAAGAATATTCAGCAGTGTATATATATATATTGTTTACAATTCATACATGTATTAATGCAATCTTTTGCTTTTAAATTACTGCAAATTTTAAGACAAGCTTCGTGAATGTTCTGTGAATATTAAAAGATAAAAATATCAGCAATACTGGCCTATACAGTGCACTTAAATGTTTATAATGCTATAAATGTATATGCATATATATATGTATCCCCTAATCTAGAATTCATAAAACAAAATAACGTTCATATCAATCATGATCTGACAAAATATCACATATAAATTATATTTATGAATTGTAAATTAAACCGACCTGCTTTGCTGAAGAGTTTTCCCGCTTCAAGTCTTTTGTTACAGTTTTCTTTTGACTGGAAGTCTTTGAGTCTCTTGATGGGCTTCCATCAGTCTTTAATTTCTTTGCACTTGGAGGACCATCGGCTTCTATCACTGAACCTTTCAGTTGCTTTGTTAATTCATCACAACTATTTCTTAACTTGGAAATTTGTACCTGAATTTCATCTTGCAGTTTACTATTTTGCATCAATATTGGATCTTTGTGGCCATCTTTTTGTCGTCTCTTCTTCCTCATTAACTCATTTTGTTGTTTCTTCAATTTATTTAATTCTTTTTCAAATACTTCCATTTTCCTTTTTTTCTGGTCTCTTTCTTTATAAACAGCTTTGCTTTCAGAGGCAGTCATAGTCTTCTTTGGACTGTCTGTTGGTCTCTTGGTGCTTTCTGGTGCCTTTTTCACAGCATCTTTGCTTGTCACTTTGTTTGCATCTATTTTTGGAGGTAAAACTGTACGATTTGATTCAGACGACTTTACAGTGATAGTTTTTTTCTCAATGGATATTGTCTTTCTTTCACTGACTACTTCCTTCTCTTTTCCTTTACTTGTGGCTTGTTTCTCCTTGATCTTTACTGCATCCTGCTTATTTTTCTTGGACTGATTACTTTTTTTACTTTCAGATTTATCAACTGGCACAGATAGGAGATTGGTATTTTTTCTTTTTGATGATGATGATGACGATGATGATGATGTTACATTGGAAGTTTTTGGTAGTGCTACAGGAACAGAGCTTGATCCAGGTGGAAGGGGGTTCATTTCCTGTTGAGGTGGCCCAGGAGGATACACTCCAGGTGCTGCATGTCCCATTGGTCCCCCCATAGGATAACCTCCCATTGGTGGCGGTGGTACCATGTAGTTAGGTGGAGGCATAAAATGTGGGGGCATTCCCGGAGGAACACCAGGATACATAGGTGGCCCACCCATGTGTGGTGGAGGGCCATAAGGAGGCATACCACCCATAGGCACTTGACCATAGGCATTAACTGGATGGTATGGAGGTGGTTGGGAATAAGGTGCACTGTAAGGAGGATATGTTGCTGGTTCTTGTGTAGGTGCTGGCTCTGTATGACGTTGAAATGTGATACCAGATGATAAAGGTACGAGGGGATCTGTTATTGGAGATGGCGATCTTGAGCTACTAGATATTGAACTTAATGAACTATCTCTGCTTGAATACTTTCTACTTTGTTTATTATAATGTCTGTCTAATGATCCATCTCGTGATCTCTTGCGATCACGTGATCTATCTGGAGATCTACCACGTTCTCTTGACCTTTCCATAGACCTATCTCTAGAATTACTTCTCATTCTTCTGTCTCTTGATCTACTTCTTATACTTCTATCTCTTGATCTACTTCTTATACTTCTGTCTCTTGATCTACTTCTTATACTTCTGTCTCTTGATCTACTTCTTATACTTCTGTCTCTTGATCTACTTCTCATATTCCTGTCTCTAGATCTACTTCGTAATCTTCTGTCTCTGGATCTACTTCTATCCCTTAATCGGTCTTCAAATCTATCTCTAGACCTGGCTTGTAGCCTGTCAAGTTCAACTGATCTATCTCTAGACCTAGCAGGTAGCCTGTCATGTTCAATGGATCGTGATCTTTCTCTAAGTCTACCTGGTATTTTACCATGTTCAATAGAATGCGACCTTTCCCTTGATCGAGTTTGTAGTCTCTCAGACTCTACTGATCTGCTTTGCATCCTGTCTCTATCCCATGAACTCTCATGTCCTCTGTAGCTCTCATCAAATCTTTCAGATGTTACATCCCTATCCCTCATTTTATCTCTATCAAAATTTTCCTCCCTATCATACTTCCTGTCTGAAGGCCCTTCTTTTGCTTCTCTAATGAGAATATCTACAATAGATTCTTCTTTTCTCTTAAACAGCTTTGACTTGATATCCTCTGGTAAGCCTCCTCCAAGAAATGAGGTTGACTGATTTATTCCAAACTGTGCTTGTGCTTCCATTTCAACAGGAGTTTTAGGTTGTACAGTACTAGCTTTCTCTTGCATGCGTTTTGACATCTCAAAATCAAAACCAATAGATTTCAAAATGTTTTCAATGGTCGGATCATATGGTTGTTTTTCTTCCGCTACAACTGGTTGGGGAGTTGGTTGAAAAACTGGTACTTGCTGCTGAGGTGCAGCAACTTGATTACCAGTGAACATACTGAGTAGATCATGGCCATAATTTGTAGATAGTGGCTGCTGCTGTAGATTAGGTTGTGGTTGTTGTTGAACCTCCTGTACTAAGGGTATTGGAGGTGCATATTGTGCACTTTGCACCGACTGCTGATATGATGCTACATTGTCTCTTTGATAACCAGAATAGCCAGAGTCAAATCTTTGGTCATACTGATCATGCAAAGCAGAACGTTCTGGTGACCGTTGATATCTTGGTGGTGACCTATCCATTCTAGATGTAGACCTATGATCTGAAGGCAGTTTGTCAGTTTTTTCATCTCCATATAGAAATTTCTCCTCATCTTCTATGTCCATATATGACGACATTCCAGGGAGTCCTAATCCCTTGCTGGTTTTTGATCTTGCTTCTCCACTAGAATGATCATAATGACTCTTCTGACTCATTCCTGTATCAGCATGCTTCTGATTGATAATTGGAAACAGTGTTTGTCCTGGTGTCTGAGAAAAGGTTGCTGGACTTGCCTCATCAGTAGGTTGTGGTGCCTTCTTCAATATTGACTTCAGTGGCTTTGGAGCTGGTGGGAGTGATGGATAAGATTTAGTGTCAGTTTGTGTTATATCTCCATATGTTCTGCCGTGATTATTGTAAGGATCACTGTCAAATGAATCTGTTCTATGAACAGGTTGACTATCTTTATGAACCCCCAGATCACCATGACTTTTATTATCAGCAGAAGTGCGTTTGTCATGTATATTTGGACTGTCTTGTCTGTAACTGTATTGGTCCCTATCACTATGTCTTCTATCATTACTAATATTCCCTCTATCACGATCTCTGTGATAATTGTCACTATTTCTGCTGTTGCCCTCATGTTGTCGATCATGATAGCGACTATCACTTGAACGGCTTTCATTATCTCTACTGCTGTATCTATCTTCCTTTCTGTTATCATTGTGCCTTCCCCTACCCTTATCTCTATCACGGTCATGAGTTCCTCCATGTGATGACTTGTGCCTTTGATCTCCACCTCCATAGCTTCTGTTTCTGTCATCTGCTCTTCTACTCTCTCCTCCACTATAAAACCTTGCTTCATTGTCAAAACTGTCATCAGAAAATTGATTCTGTCGGAGATCTTTAGTCTGGTTTTCCTGATCCACTGGAGGTCCTAGTCTATTTGCAAGAGGACTTCTTGGCTTTTGTTTATTATATATGTCATTTCCAACTGTTATACGTAGTGATTCTGTTGGCAAGATTATTGCTCCCAGGCCAGTTTTCTGCAAATAGAGATCTTTCTTTATTCATTTTGAAATTAAGATATAATATATATTCATTGACATTGATGGAGGTAAATATTAATGAGGCCAAATGATATATGTCATGTTTCATATTTCCATACCCGACTTATTTTCTTGGGCTTAAACTAAATCTAAATCCACTTTTAAACAAGTACTAGTTCTGTTAAAGTCTAGGCCCCTCTTGTACCGGTATATCACATAAAATATGAATGTAAATGAACGAATAACCTACAAATTTTTAAGAATGAAACTTGAAACAGTCTTGTAGCATATCAAATCAAATATTATCATAAGTTCTACATTTTACAACAACTACTTTTCAGCATAGTGATCAGGGGGTGCTTGGAGATAGCGGAGGGGTTGTAAAAATATCTCCTTCTACACACACCTTTAATTCTAACATCTGAACTTGAAACATTGGGACATAGTAGACATTTGTATGGGAAAGTGCACAACACGTTCAGACTTTTGATATGACCCTTAGAGACTGGGCCAGAGGGGCAATTTTTTTTTTCTTCTCTCTAGAGTACAGTCTTGTAGCATATCTAATCGAACATTATCATTAGTTCTACATTTTACAACAAAATGTTCTAGTATGTGGATGTCAGGGGGTGTGGTAGGGAGTGTTTGGGGATATAGGGGTCAAACCATCTGTGCGAGAATATGGGTTGACGTGCCATCAGCAACGTAGTTCTAATAGGCATGCAACCCATCAAGTTTTTTTTGTTTCACAAATATCAGGTTTATTATGTCAAAATATATGTCAGTACCTTTTCTTGCACAAATATATATAAACAAGTTATGAATTTTAGCATTTCAACTTTCTTTTAGAGTTTTGAATTAATTTTTTGCTGACAAATTTCAATTCAAATTAATAATTCTGCACGGTTTTTTTTAACTGAGTATGAATGATTGAATATGTTTTTTTTTTCTTGGCAGCATTTTACAGTTTTTCCCTTAATTACTATATACATATATTGCTAATGACAAGGGCTTTCCTAAATTCGGAATAAATTTACACAGAGCACACATCTTACAAGTTGAAGGCCATAATTTCCATAAATTTGTAAAGGATGGCAGCCAAAGAGATCAAACACTCTTCGTGATCCATGTATTAACAAGCAGAGGGCAGATATTTTGGTTAACTCTAGGTTTGAAGCCAAGGTACATGCAATCAGCTGATATTGGATTATGATGGTATACTGTGGCGACATGAAACATTCGTAGGGATCAAGGAAACAATAACACCAGATAAAAACATTCATATAAGACATCTCTTAAATTTTTGTCAAAATATTTGTGTATTTATTGGGTGTCATTGGTTACACTTATGTCTAGAGCAACCTCGATTTCTGGTGTTTGGGGTCGATTTCGTCCGCTAGGACCACCCTGTCCCTGATCATTCCGACCGCGAAATCCCGACGACCCGCTTTCATTTCCAGCTTCGTTGTGCTTTCTAGTGGAAGCATGGATGCCTCCTCCACGTCCTCTGCCGCCACCTCTATTTTTTCCTCGACCCATGAATCCCATTTTTTCCAAGAGGTTGTTTTAATCTACTGAGGAAAACGGAAAATTTCTTCCAACATCGTGTAAACGGCGAGATTATTGTAATTTAGGTACCACAACGCATGCGTTAACTGCCGCAAAACATAGTGTGACATTGAGTCGTACAATTTATTATCTAAAAAAAAATCGAAAAGTGTTTAATTTGTATAAAATATATCTTAAATGAATAGACGCTGTGTATTGCATAAACATGTGATTATAACGGAGCTATTAGTTTCACGACATTAACCCCTCTCTCGCGTTTTGTACAGAGACAAGGAAAGGGTATGAGGACTTCCGATAATCAGGAGTGGCGGTGAAGATGAAAGCAGAGGCTACAGCATGACTCACTGTACATTGAGTAAAGCGAGTGTAGCAGACAGTGAAACCGTACATTCAAATAACTACCGTTATAGTAAATTCTAGTGTGGATTAGTATGGTATAGATAATACATTTATTCTGTGGAATTAACGGGCAAAATGTCATCAATTTTAGAGAGACCTGTCCTCTCTTCACGGGGTATGTTTTTTGACGCTTTGTCGGTGCACATGATAAACAACAAGCGCAAGATGAAATCGCTTTGTTTTACAACATATGGGTGTTGTTTAGAAAAGTATCGTTGTTAGTGTTCGATGTCAAGCGTTAAGAGTTGTATTGTGTCTTTAGATTTGGCATGACATAATTTAACAATAAAAGTATTTGAAAAACAAATTTTTTAAACAAAGCTCTATGTGATTGTCTATAAACAGAACACACAATACATGCAGTAGCGTACTTGCTGTATTCTAGATCAGTGTTTATGTGTACATCAGCTGTACATCTCAACACACAATTTACTATTGTTTTTGTATACATCATTTAGATTTACTATCTAATAAGAATAAATAATTACAGTCATTTATTGCTCTACCTTTAAAATTAAAATTAAAATCTATTATTGACATGTTTGATTTTATATAAAAAAAATCATAATGAAGAAAACCAATTAAGATTTTAACATGCAGATGAATATGGATCTTTATCTACACCATGTCACAGAAGTGTAATATTTCATATTTCCTGATCATATGCACCCCTAATTTTGAGCTTGCTGTACAATATGTACGAACTCTATAGCTACCTGTAATGAGCTGTCAGAATGTGAATCATTCAGTGGTAGGGATGATTAATTTTTTCACTGTAGTTATGACTTTTCATACGCATATATATCACAGCCATAAAGTCTCAGAGTCCTGAACATTTGATAGGTGATTTTGAATTCTGATGATAAATACGTACAGTAAACTTGTATATAATAATTAGAACTTTTTAAAGATGATTTTCTCTTTTTATCTGTTGTTTATTGTTTGTCTTGCATGTAAAATTTTACATTTATTATATGTTTTTTTCTAAAAAAAATTAAAACCTGCAATATATACATGTATATATATATATAGATTTATTATAGATTAAAGTGTAAATTCTTGCTGTCTTAATTGCAGGTGCCCGGCCCGAAGATGGAGTGAAGGATATGATTATCATCAGTGACATTGATGAAAATGGAATTAATATAAACTTGAGGACTAGATATAAACAGGACATTATATATGTATCCTTTTCTTTATTGTTGCACATTTATGACTTATGTATATTATGTTTAACTATGGTTCACTCTGTAAGAGGAGACATGTTGGAAGTTGTTATTAAGTTCCATATCTGCCAAGTCTCCCCCATATAAGTGGACTCCCTATTTGTAGGCTAAAATGATAACACTATTAACATGATTAATATAACTAAATATGCATACATACAATGCACATGAAATACATCTTGAATTGGCCAGGGCTCAAATTACACTCACAACACTTTATGAATAATAGCAAGGGATTTTCCTAGGCTGTGTTTGGTTCTGTTTTATTTAGCGGACCATTCCCAATGCAAAAAATGTTAAATCCCAATGTCAACCCAAAAAACTCAAAACTCCAATCATGGCATGTCAAACAAAAAATAAGGGGGAGAAAAAAAAGAAAATAGCAGTTGTAAAATGAAAGAAGTTAATTATAAGCTTTAAGTGTAACACAGTATTAGACTGAAAACTCCCAATCTGTCGACGTTGGACCCTGGACCCAGTTGAAAAAAGTAGGAAAATCCCTGATAACTGTACCATGGCCACATGGTAGTGACGTCCCACACATTTAAACCCCTTTTTCAGTCATTGACCATCCTACAACATGTATATAGTCTCCACAAAGTTCTAGACTGCTACACATTTATATTACAAAAGAACAAATATAATAATACACGTCAAATATAATAATACACGTCAAATATGATTTTATATGTAAATTACAAAATGTATAATACTTACAATTTATTCTCTAGGCCATTTTGTTGTCATGTAAACATGTATGAACATTAAAAGAAATAAGGTGTATGTGGTTTATTGTGTAAACAGGAAGAGATGAGGAAGTGTGATATTTACCAGTTGCTCTAAGTAGCCCATGGGTTTTAGCTGCTGTACATTCCAGATCAGAATATACTCTATATATATATGGAACTGATAAAAACCACAAATATCTCAACTATTTTTACTCTAATCCTGAAACCCTACAAATGAAGTGCCTAATCATGATTATACTTGGTGGTATTATATTGTACATGTACATGTATGTTTCAACAGTTATAACACAGTTTAGTGAAATATTTTGAAACATTTAAGCATACAGACAAATACACACATTGGGATGTTGCAGTAGCATTCATTAAAAGTCAATATGTGCATGGTTTCAACATGCACATATATTGTATACATTTTATTAGTATAAGAGTTAAAGCATATGCTTTCATTTAGTTAAATCAAGTTTTGTTCAGAAGTGATATGGTAATAAAGATGAGATATAATATTTAAAACATCTTATTTGACTGACTTGAATTGATTGCTTGATGTATAATTTTACATCTAATTTTATTTGCATGCATATTCAACATATCAGTAGATGTCCGTCCAATATTTAAAGAGTTGGACAGGTGCAACCCATGTGCTTGTATGTTGTACACATGTGTAAACTTGACTTGCGTAACATGTAAATGTTAATTAACACATGTATGTCTGATAGCTCAACATTCACAAATATATCTAGACCTAGTTGCAACTATAAAGGTCAATCAACATTCATGATAGTCTTAGACATTAGGACTTGTCTTAATACAATAGTAAATTAAAATTATGTGCATTAAAGTTGGTTCTTTTTCCTTGTTGCAGTTTATTTTGTAGCGATCAACAGTAGCTACCGTATATTTATATAGACTTACAGAATATTAATGCTACAATTTTTTTACTTGTAAAGACTGCATACTAGTATTCAGATCATTGTTAAGACTGCATACCAGTATTCAGACCATTGTAAATCAAACTATACAGAATGTCAGAGAGTAGATCTGGAGAATGTAGTTGATAAATTTTTGACATTTTGATGTACAATGAGGTAGCCAGGTTCTGTTTATTAGTGATAGTACAGTTTCTGTACATTGTGTGCATGGCACTGCACAGTATGCAGTGAAATTCTAAATTAAGTACAACATGCATGTATCCATTGTATTATCAGACAAGGGGTTCTCCTCCCTGATAAGACTTTGTTTGTTTGGGCAAACAATTTTTTTAGAAATGTCATGTAAAATGTGCATATTGCTGATACTTTCACACTACCCTATGTGTCTTGTCAAGGTCACATATATAAATGACATGTTTATTGAGCATGAAATGTGAACGCCACAGCACATGTACATACAACATATATCTAAGCATGTACATCACACTCAAACTGTAACAGTCAGTGAAATAAACTCTAGCATTTATTGGTAATAAAATATGTCTATTTTCTTTTAATGTATATAGGTATATATATATATATATTTGTATATATACCGATAGCACGCTAGGACGTAATTGCTGTGTATACAATTTCTAGCAGAATTGTGTAACTTATTATAAATTGTACATGTCCTGTGTAAAATTTCAAATAATTTCATTAAAAATTCAGCTGCCAATATATTACAAAAATGAAACAGAAAATCTAAATTTGTTGGGGTGTCAATCAGCTTTAACAACTTTTTAATACCATAAATGATTTAATCTACATCTGAACATGCAGTTGTCCCCCTATCAAGTACTTTTGCATTAAGTACACTTGATAATTGAAAAAGATTTATGATAAATAAAAAAACTTTGGATTAGATCTGAATTTGATGCAATATTTTTATAACTCCATGTAGGATAGCATTTGTTGACTCTTTTGTCTTGTCTCAGGTTATATTAATATATCATGATTTAGTATTAATGAATTTGGACTGAGTGTAGCCAGGTGCAATGCATGTGATTAACTCGAGCATACACAGGTAATATATTACCTGTACAGGTATATTGATCTGTTGTTGATGTGCAGAACTATAGGGTGTCTTCTACCTCACTCGCACTGTGGTGACTCATGTGTACACATTGACTTTTATATTTATTGGCAATTAAGTGCCATTATTATGTTTACTGTAAACTTTGGTAATTGAGCTACAATAACATTGATAAGCATCAAATATACAATATAATATATATAGATGTGATAGAGGTAGGCATGATATAGGGACATCAGATCAAGGCTATAGTGATAGTTACTCAGCTAACTTATTATATTACATGTATATACATCCATGAAGAATTTGTTAAATACATTGTACGTGCATGCATGACAATGCTTTAGCCATTGCAATCAATCATAGACTTTTAACTCTAGTAAAATTATAATAAAAATTGATTATTAATAATAGATGATGTACGTATGCACACTCAGAGGCTTAATTCTTATGGTCACATCCTTAATCTTTGAGAATGTGTGCATTATGTGAAAACACTCTTAACGAATAAGTTGTTACATGTATGTTTAGCTAGGAACACTTCTATTAAAAAATCAGAAGTTGACAAAACCCAAACATATACATGTATGTATGATACTGTAGTATGTTATTTACAGTAATTTGTACATTATGGACAGGTTCTGTCTCTTTCAATATTGAGTTTTATCTAGGGACTTTCTTTTTTTAACTGATTTAAACCTGGTGATACATAATCAAATTGTCAGTATTATTTCCTTAATATACCCAGACATTCACAGGATCTATACTGGTAGCTGTCAACCCGTATAAGCAACTGTCTATATATGAACAGGTAATTGTTTTTTTATCACATCAACTAAGAGTTATATATATCTATGAAACATGAAGTGGAAGTACATAAAATCTTTCATAAAATTGGAGGCAACCTGCTGGCGACTTTGTGTCCATGAGCCAGCAAACATAGTGATAGACAGTATTGTCCATTATTTGTGTAAATGTGCCATATATGAACATGAAGATTGTGAGTTCTAGACAGCCAACAAATTTGTAATTTTTTGGCCAAGGAAATATTGATATCTGGCATCATGTGTACCCTGACCTAATATTTCATATGCAATTTTGTTTGCAAATAGTAATATTTTACATACCTGATATATAAAAGGTTTTAAAAAATGTTCCAAAGAAAGTCATATGAATGGTATTGGTTCAGTTCCAATTTTCCCAATGTTTTCATAAACATGTATATTTACATTTTGTACATGTATATATCGTGAATAAAATTTATTTGAAAATATGTGATGTAAGATCATACAATTGTGGGTTGCATGCTCAGTTTGCCCTTAAAGCAGGTAAAAACATGCAGTGTTCTATATTTATATTATAAATGGTGTTTTTAGTCCATTTGGACCAAAGCTCTATGAAGGTTGACCTTTCACATGCTAATCCTGTCTGTATTTAACTTTTCACATTTTCAACTTCTCCAATTCTCAAAACCACGAGCCCAATTTTAACCAAACTTTGAAGAAAGCTCTATGGTGGCCATTGCATAATGGGGAAAATTTGATTTTTTCAAAGTTCTACACACTTCAATCTAGCAAAACAAATAACTTAAATTGACTTCAACTCAACCTTTCTGAAACCATTAATTGGATAAATTAACTTGGTAGAAAGTATTCTTATATACGTATAGCTAGGGGAAGGTGATTTATATTTGTTCAAGGGGCATCACTAAAGGGCCTGGGTCAAAATGCAGAAAGTTTGAAAAAGACATCTAACACCAAATGAAATTATAGTGCTGTTTCAACCAGATGGATTTAAAGGCCCAATAGACCCCTTGTTTTATGTAGATTTTGATATGTTACTTCAATTATGAATTTATATACTTGTGCAATGCTTTGAATGATAATTTCTTGTGGATTATGTTGAACTTAAGTTTATGTTTGATAATAATTGCTTTGCATTTTTGCAAAATATTTATTTTATACGATTATTGATTTATCTTGTATTTGTGGTTAAAATAACTGATTTCTCATATTTAAACCCAATCTATAACATTATATTATATTAAAATATGTTTATGTTTACAGACCATGGTGAGAATTTATTTGAAGCATTTATTATTGATGAATGACAATCCTTTGAATGTTTATGTAAATGCTATGATTTTCTACACAAAGTGATATTATATTTATAATACACTGTATTAGGACTCCTATCTTTACAGACAAATCTCATAATGTCTGTAAAAGTATCTTCCACTTCCTCCTTCAATATCATGAATATAGACATTGCATTTATCCTGTTGTATTTGTTTATGATCTGACAGACCTTTCCCATTATAAAACACTGTACATCAGCTGATTCTTTAACCTTTATATATATCTTTGTCTCTTTGTATTCTCTTATCTATTAACCTATGTTAACCTATCAACACCAACCTGTGTCTTTTTATAGCATAAATTCTTGTTTTAAGTCAAATAATAAAATGTTATTCTAAATCTGTTTTAGTTTTTACTACATGTATATGTTTATACATGCATGTACACAAACAGAACTGTCAAATTGAAGAAAATATGGTATATTTATAAGGAAAGATAATTAAAGGCTTGTCATTTTAGAATATAAATATCAACTTTAAGTTGATATTTAATTATAACTTACGGACCTATGACAGAGGAGTTTAACAGTGTTTGGCTATGCTTGTATAACAAACATTATGGTTCCATTAATCTGAGGTTCTGTGAGTATCATATGCTGTAATTTTGCAGTTATTTGCATTATAAAATGATTATGAAAGCGTTAACTAATTCATTATTCTATTTATTCTGTAAAATCTTGCCTTCTGTTGCTGTAATATACTCTGTAAAATGGTTGGTCACAATATTTAAAATACTTTCCATAATTATCTGATCATGAGGGAGTCTTATAAAGTGTTAACGTTAAAAGCAAAACATTTACTTAGGGATGAAAGGTGTGTTTTAAATATGTAAAATGTATTTTGTCTTAATTTAACAAATATTCTCGATCAACAGGCCACTTGCCATTTTCTCCCCCTCTCTCTCTTCTCAGAAAGTGTATAGGTCTATAAAACTAACTGTGTCAAAGAAGAATTGTGGGCAACAAAACTAAATTGA
This sequence comes from Pododesmus macrochisma, assembly GCA_032359645.1. Classification (NCBI taxonomy): domain Eukaryota; kingdom Metazoa; phylum Mollusca; class Bivalvia; order Pectinida; family Anomiidae; genus Pododesmus; species Pododesmus macrochisma. Next base: position 3,192 of record JAUMGZ010023093.1, on the reverse strand, counting down.
CACACACATGTATATATATATACTCTTGCATTTGCTATCTAGATAATCTGAAGGGAAACTCCTGCAATATATATGACTTATTATAAGTTACATGTACATTGTAGATACTGTACATGACTTTCAGTGTGAAGATCAATCACAAACCTGTGACTGGTAGTTATAAATATGTTATTATAAGTATACTCGTAATGTGTACCAGGTACCATACTTTCTGGTTTTAAATGTTAACCTTTCTTTTTAAAAAGCTTGCGTAAAACTTAATTTAGGACTCATATATTCATATTATGTGATAATATAATATTTGTACACCCCTGTACCTGAACATCTATTGGTAATAGTTTCACTAGAAGTTAGAACATTTAACTACAACATGATATGTTGTATTCTATAGCTATGAGACAAAAGTTGACAAATTCAATAACAAAAAACAAAACTGACTGCTTTAAACAAATATGAAGCAGTAGGATATGATTACATGCAGCAAACAGAATTCAAGGGTCACCAGACAGTACTTATAAATAAACACACATAATATTTTCATGTTTAGTATTCAATCTTGCTTAGTCCAGACATAGGGATATCTGTAATTACTGTGTAGATGAAGTTATGATGGATTCTTTCTGATGGCTGGGAAAACTGTCATATTGTGTAAATAGAAAAGATCCTGTATAGAATATTTAGTCTGTATAACATTTGGTTAAATCAATGACTAAGGTATCTAGATCATGTCCTTCCAATAACATCCTCTGAAGCAAACACAGTGTACATGTATATATATACTACTGATAAAAGTATTGTTTAATTGCACATATTTGTGAAAACATGGAATGGAGGAAAAAATAAGTCTAAAGGGTTGTTAAATTAGGCCGGGCACAACATATCACGGATCTAAATGAAATAAACATTCATTCTTAATAAACTGTTAATTAATCATATTCAAAACTTCACCAATTTTTAATACTGTCTAGAAAATAAATAGATGCACTATTCATAAATGTATATTTATGCAAACAAAGCATATTGACTTAATAATTATATTTAATCTTATAGTATGCTATAGCCAGTAGCCAGGATTGTGTGCAGAATACTGCTTGATTTATGTCCTCATATTGAAATGCATTCTAGTTATGAAATCTTATATTGATTTTATGATATAATGGATTCAGCTCGGGGATACATCAAGGGTTAGTGATATTGTCTGAATTTAACAAAAACTTCAACTGTCCCAGCAAACCTTATTGAAAATATAATTTGCACCACAAAAAGTACACATAGGAAATCAATATGACAGTTTTATGTTACCATGGATTTTTACAGAAAATGACAGGAAATTGTCATGATGCAGACTTTCAGTCTGTAGTCTAGAATCCTTGGTGACAGGAACTTAGGCAATCTGTTTAAGATACAGATGAGATCACTTACAGTGCAATATATGCTAGCTATAGTCCATATTGAACTTGCTTAAAATTAACTGACTCTTTTGTTTAGTCACTTACATGTATAAATCAAACATGTAGCGTTGTTTTTTGTGTTGAGCATGTCGAGTCAATACTATGTTATCAGAAACAGGGATTTTTTTTTGAGAATCAGTATACAATTGTACAGATTTTATTGAGCAAATTATACAATGACTTTTCTAGGATTTGACCGTATTGTTCTATCAGCACTGTGTATACTCCAGGCTTTTCTAAAGCTAAGTACAGTACAGTAACACTAAAAGAGGTGTAAAAAAGAAAGAAAACAGAATTAGTCATATAATACAAAAAATGTATACATTTTCTAGGCTTGTGGGTAATAAAATGTCACTAAGTGTGACTGATTCTGCATTGGTATATTGATAAAAAGTAGGTTTAGGGTGCTATAAAGTGGGTGTTTTATTGTCTTTAAGCTCTTGACGTGGTTCTGGTGGTAAACAACACAGGTCAGCAGGCTTTTATTGATCTTTTATATACATGTAGATATTATTTACTGAACACTTAGAATACCTGTCCGTGGAGGCAGGCATTAACAGTGATATGGCACATACATAGTAGTTTGTATGTCACAAATAATAAATGTTGACAATAAAGATTTATAAGAACTGTATTAAAACTGCCACTGGCCAAGGTTTAAAATTCAAATCTGATGTTGATTTAAGTGTATCAAAACATTGTATTTTAGATAGAAATGGCAGATTATAGAAAAATATGTAAATGACATTTTGTGTATGATTGATATGTATTTATTCTATTAAATGTGAAGTTACACACTATGACCTTGTGGTAATGTTGCTATTTACCCTACTGGTTTTATTTATAGATATTCTTCAACTCAATATAGATCTTCTAACTCTATTTATATGCTCTGAAAATTAAGACCTTTGTCCTTATAACTTAATCATCTTTCTATACCCTGATTAATTATACCTAAGATACAATCCTCTCAATATTCCCTATTCTTACGGTGTATCCTTTAGATACTGTACATATTGACTTTATCATCCTTCAGTGCTTCCAATGTTGAACTCATATTTAACAGTAAAAAAAGAGTTAATTCTTATTAGTGCACAAAATTAGAAATTAATGTTTTAAAAGTTGAAAGAATTACTTTTTCAAAGACATTATTTGAGATGCATTGTTAAATTTCATTCATATTGTATATTAACACTTGAAGTGGATTTTTTGATATTTATTGAAGTTGGCCAAAATTATTCATTAAATTCAATTCATTTACTGATATTTTTGTTTTGCTATTTTTCTTCATTTCATATGATAGTGTTATAATTAAATACTTAAATCAGGAGATTTACTAAAAACTTCAACTTTGACTAATTTATAGAAAGATGTTGCCGATTTTAGTGGGAAGAAGCTGAGTGTAGTAGAACCACACATATTTGCCATCAGTGAAGCAGCCTATCAGAGTCTGTGTAGATCAGAGGGTAACCAATCCTGTATTATCAGTGGAGAGAGTGGTGCTGGAAAGGTAAGGATTCCCAAATTATATATACATTGTATATATTCTTATAGTCAATTGTACCTTTATTTACCCAATACATGTAAACTGTCAATGCTGGCTAGACAACATATCCCTTTATCATACACCAGTGTTGTAGTTGTGATGCTGGCTAGACAACATATCCCTTTATTATACACCAGTGTTGTAGTTGTGATGCTGGCTAGACAACATGTCCCTTTATTATACACCAGTGTTGTA
>JAUMGZ010022982.1:0-19913 GCA_032359645.1 Pododesmus macrochisma | reverse complement strand
TATAAAGTCGCCATAAGTACGCACTGTCGCAAGCAGACACAGTCTCGATATGACCTAAAATGAGTTAAAGGGACGTTAAACCCCAATAAAACAAACAAACTGAACAATTTACACATAGTTACAGATTATTTTCAAAGTGTCAGTAGGAGTGTGAATCCCCATTTATAAAGTACATCAAGCATTTTGAAGAGTTATTTCTGAATTTTATTGTCATATATTAATTATTTAATGTTTTTATAAAAGTTTAATTTCATAATTTCTTAAAGTTAAAAAATATTACAAAATTAAAAAAAAATCCATTGAAATATAAAGTTACACTTATATTCTGAATTGATAGATTTTGGAACTTTTGAGATAAGATAGATCATGGATATGTAATTATAGGTTTCTGTGAAGTTGCTTGATATCTATATCTTTCCAGCAAAGGTTTATCATGGGGAAAATGATTAAAAATGACAAAGGCGCACCTGAATAGGCAGCGTTTAAAATCACAGAAATATCACATTTCTGCTTAAAACATACAACAAACAAATTATAATCAACCCGAACAACCATTAAAATTCTAGGTTCACTTAATCAATTACTTATTTTGTCAAAATGCACCGAGTGGCTTTAAATTTCATAAAGTTTAAACATGTTATCATCCTATCTCTGCTCGGCCTCTTAGATACGCATTAAAAATCAACACAAAATGAAGATGGCTTTTAAGCCTATATGATATTGTAAATTTTCACGTATTATGTTCCCAAACCTCATGAGAACAAGGAGACCATTGTTCTTGACCATATCATGATTTTTGGATTTATGCAGACAATTTGTAGAGTTTTAGATCACACATGATTCTGTTGTGTGTTTTGTACGATTGTCAAGATTTTGAATTTATCTTTGCCTTTATTGAATGGAATCATAAATGATTGTCCTTTGAGTTTAAAAACACGTTTTTAAAGAAAAAAACATGTTAAGTAACATATACTTCCCCTGCCATTGTTGTCCCTTTACCAGCAATCGACATTAATAAACACATGTTTATGTTTCAAATTAATTATGTTCTTCAAGTTAAAAGGATTGAAACATTCAAAAAGACCGTAATGTGATATTTTGTGCACCTGGGTACAATGGAGAATGAAGGATGCATCCAGAAATCTTTACTTAAATACAAAGAAGAACAAATGATATTAGGGAATTGTTTAATGTCTCTTGGTGTTCTGTTTTTTATACCAACACACTGTACAATTTAAATCAATTAAGTAGATCACAAAAGCAAAGATTAAAAAAGGCTTGGCCTAAGTACGAGAGACATCTGACTTCCTGTATGATAAATTAATGATATTATATTTCGTGTCAAAAGAATTTGTAGAAAATGAAAATGAAAAAGATAAAGGTTACTTAGGTTTGTACTGAAATACAATATCCTTTAACAGTAAACACTTGTATATTTGTGTAACTCTCCTGTACTTGGAAACCAGATTAAGTATTATCACACCCTCCTAAATAGAAGTCTGCTCAAAAATTACATGTACCAGATTTGAATATGAAATATTGCTGCTTTTATCAGTTTTAAATTAGATTATTCAGCATGTTTTCGAGTTCTATAATAGTTTCTTGCTTTGCTCTTTATTAAGGATTCTTAAATTTCTTTTAAACATTTTTACTACCCGTAAAAAAATATATTATATTTTCTCCACTATTCATGAAGAATGATCTGCCACATCTACTTGTATCTAGTCAGTATTCCTTATCTAGACTTGCAGGAGACCTTAATAGTTAGAGATTAATGAAGATTTAGTACTGTCCCAAAGTTAATTCTGCTAGAAGTTTTCTGTGATAGGTATTGTCAGAATTATCATAGCTATAAGTCTCTCGCACTGCAGCAGTTGTTTAGATGTGTAACAGCTATCAGTGCTAGGTATATAGACTCTTGTTAGCGATGATTTATACCACAAAACATCCACATGATCCCGGGACCTCTGCTGTGCAAATTTGTCATTTTTAACTGGAAAGTGTGCAGTTGATATGTTCAGAAACTGCCTCAAAGACTAATCTTTAGTAGTAGCAGTATCCCGCTGGGTCTAGTCAGAGAATGTGTTTTGGAGATATTTTTCATGTTCAACCACCCACATGTGAGGAACTCTTTAGTGGAAGGAGGGAAAGTTGTCCTGACAGCGTCTTTTGATGATGAATTCTTATTTAATAAACGGAGTCTTAAAGTATGTCTTTAGCGGGATTAAGTACCCAGGCATAAAGCATAATTTCAAAAGTTTTGAATAATTGATTGTAATAAAATTTGGCAACCCGAAACGTCTTGCCCCGCTCTTCAGAAGCAGTTGAGCCATAATTGTGTACATTGCACATGCAAGATTGCAGATAGAGTGAAAACATATCAATTAAATAAATGTAAAAATTCTGAGGGCAGTGCCCCTAATAAACTCATGCTGGTGTATCAGGAAATAAGCAAATATGATCTAGCATATCAGTAGAATTTGACAGAATTATGGTAACCCTCCGCCAGACAGCTGCCTCTTATGCCACTCAAAGAATAAGAATCTTAAAGTCTTGGAGCCCAGCCACAAAAAGCATTGCCCATGGTCTACTGAGCTTTATGATTTTGGTGCTGTTGAAAATTTTTGGATATCAATAATGATTTTTTTTCTTCAATGTGTGGAAGGTGTTGTTACAAGGTTAACTGTAATCTTATCTTTAACGGTCTTGATAAAATTTTGAAAATTTGAGTAGCACTTTGTTAGAATTAAGTCATTTTTAAATGTCATTTGCTCAGCATCACGTGTACTTGATGCAGTTATTAAAAGTCAGGCCTTTTGGTGAACATAATATAGGTAGTTTCTAATTAGTACATGTAATCAGTAAACCTTTTAATGATCTGTACAATGTCCACACTGTACATATGTATGCAGGTGGCCACTTGTCACTTCTGACACCAGGAATTTTGTTTAGCTGTTTGTGCTTGATGTGTACATGTTTATTAAATTTTCTTTTCATCTGAAAACCTTTCTTCCTTGAAATGCTTTTAAAAAGAAAAGTGACAAATATCAATTCAAAATCTAAAAATTGCAAGCGGCAGCAAGTGGTTTTGTCCGAGTACATGTATAAGTGGATATATCTTATAGTAAGTTAAACATGTAAAGCACCCTTTATATACCTCTTTGGGAAGTTCTTCCTGGACCAGTTGTAAACCATTTGTCAATTTTTGTTTTAATAGCACTGTATGTTGGCAATTCATAAGAAAAATGATCAGTTTTAGCATGTGGATAAAATCAAATATATTATGGTGTATTTGAGGTGATGGGAGCTAGCTTTACAAGTTTACAACATCAGAAGAAAGGTTACCATCTGTATTCATATGAAAGTCAAACCATTTTTGTGTGCGATGAAAAGTCCACATCAGATGTTTGCCTGACTTCATATTATACACATATTGCTACCGCCACCCTGTGATTCAGAATGTTTTTATAAAATCTTAGTTATCGACAGTGGAACATGGAACCCTGGTGTAGGAATCTGCTCTACTATAAACCAAGGCAACACCTGTGCTTTCTAATACAGACTGGTATGACAAGGGCATCAATCAGGAACTATGATACCACACAAAAATGGCATTTTTTTTGCAAAATTAGAAATGTTTTCGTTTTTGAATTCTTTGAAGCATTCCATGCTAGTGTAAATAAAGCACAGGTTTTCTAAACAAGAAACAAACAATTCAACATTTAGGGAAATTATTAAGAAATATTGTGAAGTAAAAAATTTGCGTGTATATGTGCTTTTTTGATTTTATTGAAATTGTATACTCATATCTTTATATAGATTTGCCATGCCATAATATGGTTACTTAATTAAATTTCTGCTTGTCAGATTATTTGACAAGAAAAGAAAAAACAGTTTCTCTCGGAAGAATGAAAAAACTGTGAAAATTGATGTTTTAAAATCTCGTACGGTGGCATTTGTCACTGTCACGTGCCAAGAGTTGGTAAAATCAAGGGGAGGTTACTCCTCATGTTTCTATCAAATTTTCGTTGATTTTTAGTGGAATTTGAAATTGGAATCTACATTTTTTTGTTCAGATTTTGGTTGATGCATGAGTCTCGAGTGACATATTGAAATGTATATAGAACACTCGGGCTAACCATGGCAGTTATGAAAATGCATTTTGACAGAAAAAAGATAATTGTAACCGGTTGGATAAGAATCTCGATGAAAACTTACAATGAACATTAAATCCTGGTTTCTTATTAGTGACGTGTACTTACGACATTCTGGAAAGGTCTTATCTGACAGAGAAAAAATTTACCAATTTCCTTTCATCAAAACGGAGCATGTGTTTACAGATTTTGCTGCTAAAAAATGAGTGTTTCTGACACACTTGTGGTAAGATATAGACCGAGTTATGCATATTTTGAAAGCAGTTCTTCTTTACACAACCCAATAAACTCTCCACATTCATTATGCCACTGAAGAGATTGCGACGAACAACGAAACTTGTCCCGTTTTTTTACCACCCAGTTTCGAACTGAAGAATGTTGATTTATTATTTTGGTGATGGTGTTTTTTTTCTTCTTTTTTTAGTTGTTGAAATCTTACCACCCACTTAAAATTAATTGTGCACCTTTTTTGTTTAGAAAGAGTTGCGATTGAAAATCTTTTTTTTTTAAAAGAAAGAAAAAAGAGGAATCAGGCAGCTAAAAAGTTTTCATTCAAATTCAAAAAAAAAATTCAAAATTTAGAGAAAGCGTTATTTTAAATTTTGTTTTTCTGTTGCTGTCTTTTCAGTGGTTGAGAGATCACAATACGCAAGTGACGACCCCTTCTTTCGACACAAGTGTCGGTTATGTGGCAAAGTGTTCGGTAGTGACAGTGCCCTTCAAATTCACATACGCTCCCACACCGGTAAGGATTATTATTCTTTAATAAATTCTTTAATTCTTGGGTCATAATCGAGCGAGGTCCTCTCACTCTTTTGGTTGGTTTATTGTCATTTTGAAATGCCTGTCTCAGTCTGATGGTGGCTACTTGACCCGGCTGTTGTTTGTTTGTCAAAATCCTTTTTTCTGATGATCCTATTTCTTCTTGTTTTGATTTCACGAGATTTAACAAAAGAAAATTGAACTATGTTGACTACGATTTACAAATAATATTCATATACTGGTATCTAATAACTTGATATAATTAATAGCATGGAATGTAAAAGCCTGCCTTATGCTCTCTAGAAATTGAAATAAAATAAATTTTGAAATAAAAATTGTATGCACACTATATAATGTCTACACATAAGTTGCAGTAATGTTGATGAATTTAAGCTTTATTGAAAATATCTTTAACCATCTGTTTACCCCAAATAGTTCTTATTTGAAGCACATGAGTTTAATTGCTTCCACGTGGAAATGATTTAATGCTGGAATAGTAATCCAACATATTAATAATAAAACTATAAATAATAAACGTGGGGTTCATTATACATTCCCCTCAGTCCATACTGTCGTGCACACATGTTAAAACAAACGTGGAACTTCTCCTTCAAATTCTCCCGAAACCGCAAAAAAATTGAAGATCATCTGGTAACCAAACACTTCAGAGGATTTTTTGCAGTCACAAAAGACTTCGGGGACATGATAAGAATAATTTTCACATTTTTTAGTTTGAACATTTATGGGGAAATTTTGCCAGGCCCCCATTGTTAATTAAGTAGTGGTGTCCTTAGGTAATTTAGTATTCAGAGCCGTGAACACAACAAGAAGAGAGTAATTGTCACTCTCCTTTCAAGGGAGGTGAAAAAAGCTGGTGTTAAGTTGATTATTCTGAAATTTATGGCGAAAAAGAATATTTTGTTATATTAATTGCCGAAAAGACTGTTTTAGAAATTAAAGAATGGTTGTTCACTCTCTCTGAGACTATACTGCTCATTAACGCTCTATGTACCATAAATTGTGGAAAAATTAGATTATTTTAGATTAGCGCTCTTTGATGATGTATTCCTTCATCATGGTGGAATCAATTTGCAAAAATGAACAGTAACCAGTAAAAATTATGTCAAGTTGGTATGACAGTAACGTCCTGTTAAGAGCGTGTTCCATGCTGGTGCTCTAAGCATTGCTCGTTAATTGTTGGGCTTTATTAAAATTGATGATTTCTTGGAATTAAAGAGGCACTCAGCAGTCTTATATTGCTTTGCAAATTTTGACAGATTACCATTGGCTGTAGTTGATGATTTCAATTTCTGTAATTTCTTTTAAAATTTAACGCACAATTGAGTTAAGTCATGGAAACACATTAATCATCAAGGCATAATTGCATGTAATTCTTATAAGAATTAGATTAGACCATATTTTGCCTTTTCATAGTTTAAATATTTATCATGTAGACACGTGTTAAAGTTTCCTTGCTGAGCCGTTGTCAAGAAAATTCTCCTATACATGTACTCTGAAGAAAAATATGATTCAATTGGTAGATAGGCATAAGATGTGCAAAATATCCCATGAATTTCAGTGGTTTAACTTAATTTTCTTTTGTTTCCATGGCAACTGAATGTCTGTAATGACAACATACAGAATTTAGAGAAAACTTGTACATAGGAAATGATTAATTCTGATAGCAAGCATCTGATACACACCTTATCAGAACCCTGGTGTTATTGTAAGCACTTGATGGACATTAAAACTGACCCATGGTCAAGCCTGGATTACAGTTTTGATTTGATCTTGCTAGTTAAAATATGTTGGCAATAAGATTACAAATGGCTGCTTATGCAATGGTTGGCTGGACTTCAGAGAAACTTTATAAGTCATGACCCTCTGACAATCAGAGATGGACAAGGGACTGACAGCTGTGTCTGACAGTTGATGAGAGGGTTTTAAACATTTAAAACTGAATTCATGATCTGCATAAAATTATGTTAATGTAAGGACATAAGGGGATTAGAGGGATCAGGATGCTATACTTATATGAGTGATGGGGCTGATGTAACGAGATCGATCTATGAGAGAAAGAAGAGATGATATATGTCCACCTAGAAACCTTTTATATTACAAGTTTTTGTCAAAAAGGTCAGACACAATTTTGCAGATGTTCCAGATTTTCAATTTAAACTTCTGCAATAACCCTCCATGAGATTTACATTAGAATATATAATTTTTCGTGAGGAAAGAAAACTTGGAGTGGCCTGTAGCAAAATTAAATGATATTTCCCAAGAAACTTTGAATTTTGTTTGACAACTTCCTTGTAAAATGTTGGGTGACAAGTGCTGTTTTGTAATCATTATTCCAATATGGCTGACAAGACAAAACCTCAGCCTAGAAACGGTATGGGAATGTGGTAAGAGACACAAGGACTGAAGGGTTGTTTATAGGGTTATAGCGCTATCTATAGAAACCTTCCACAATGAAAGTTTGCATAATAATATCTTAAAACCATTGTTGGCTTCCAACATTGCAGGTGGGAGCGTTTGTTACCTTCTTTAGTATTATGGCTTCACTCGATGACTTGGTAAACACTCAACCCTGGATTTATTTATTTTCATTCAATTAGTTTTAAAGTAAATTCATAAAATGGCAACTGCCAAGACTTAAATTCTATCGAGATATTTTTAACAAAACTCTTTTTTCTAAATTTATATTTTTTAACAAATTATGCTGAATTTCATTTCCTATATCAAACTGTAAAAAAAAGTCTTAATAGAAAACAGTTTTAAAATTGCAGTGTAAATTAAGGATTCTTGCATAAATGTTAGATATTTGCTGTGAGTTATAGGTATTTGCTGTGAAATTAAATTATGAACATAAATTTATATATGTTTAATCAATATTGACAACAAGCATTCCAGAACTGACTATAGGATTGGCTGCTTTAAAGGGCCAAATTGATGTTAAGAATTTGATTTTAGAAGGAAGACACTTAAATCATGTGTATTAAAATTCATGAGCTGGTCAGTGGGTGCAAACTGACCATAAGTTATCCACACTAATGTCATTATGAATTGGTCAGTCCCATCCAGTGTCCAGTGAGTGGGCAGTTGATGCTTGGCACACCTGTTGTAATATTTCATTTAATGGATTCATATACCAAGGCCACCCTACAATACTTGTTGCCAATGTAATATCAAAACTGCCCAGGGGGAAAAATTATTTACAATCTAAGACAAGTTTTCAAATCGGGATAAATTAAAGAGATCAAAATGAAAGGCGGCCATTTCACACTATTGTGAAGAATAATAAATCGGAGACTTCCATTATCATCGTAAAATCACTGGGGCAATGAAAATTGTATAACAAGATATGGTCAGATGATTTTCACTATGTACTAATTATTTCTGGTCATTATGACTGGTCAGTTTTGATGGTCAGTGCAGGAAATTAGCTGTCCAGTGATTCAGGATATTTTAAATGTTTATCTGGTCAGCCCAGATTGTCATGTACATTTTAATTCTCGTTGTCACAGTGACCTGTTCACCCTTTATTAGCACAGATTGTAAAGGTCTATAAGATTTGCATGGTAATGGACATATGAAAATAAATGGCCAAAATTTCATGAGCCATAAATGACCAATGGTCAGTCTTGGCCTTTTGAAATAGGGCTCTTTATAACCTGTGTGGCGCATTTCTGTTGTGAAAAGAATATTGCATAAGAGGTTTAAGTCATACAGAATGAAAAACTTTTTATTTCTTTTCCATCAAGATGGTGCCCCGGGGAGCACATGAATATTTGTATACTTTTATGTGTATCTTAAAGATATGACTATCAAGGGATATTGGGCAAATATTTTGAACTATTTACTCTCTGATATCCAATTTCATTTTGCTGTATTAAGTTATGTGCTGGCCCACACTGACCACTGACCACTGACCACTGACCACTGGATAAGCAAAATAAACAAATCTTGTTGATGGTAGTTTTACAGTTACAGATGAAAAGACTAAGTATATTGATAGCTGCCCAGCATTATTTGTTTATTAATCAACACTTATTGATCTCACTTTGAGATTGTTAGCAGATTAAAGGGTTCAATGTTATTCATATTTCAGCTCAATAAGATTTGTCTGAACTCTTTGAAGAGTTAATCTCAGGAACAAATTGATAACTTTCTCTGGGTAATTAAAAAACATTCCCTGCTGAGTATAAAATACTATCAATATGTATAGATATCATTATAGTGATAATTTTAAATTATTTGGAGGGGTGAGGAATTTCTCTGGGTAATTGAAAAATTCCCTTTAATATGAAGAATATACTATCAATATGTAGATATGTGATAATTATTTGGACAGTGAGGAATCTCTGAGTAAGGCCAAATAAAACAAATTTGTGTTTCGACTTTCCCCATCTATTCTAGATTTTTTAACTCTAAAGTTTTTATTAGCTTTTGGTGACATGCACCTGTCCTTTGTAAAAATATTTTCCAAAATAAGTTTTTTGCCTACTTACCTACCCCATATTTTCTAAGGGTGAAAGTTGAAACAAAAGTATTTTTTTCCTTTTTGGCTTAATTAGAAAAAAAAATTCCCTGTAAGTGTGCAATACTATCTATATGTAGACAATGTTATAGTTATAATTATTTAGAGGGGTGAGGTCGTGAGGTCGAGGGTTAATTCAGCTACTTTGACATGGCCTATCATGTCAAGCATCACATTAACCCTGATTAATCTATCTGGGTTATGTAAGAACAATAGTAACTTGAGTGATCCCATTCATATTAATAGTATAAAGGCTCGGCCATTTTATTAATGCTATCTCCAATCAATTTATTTTATGGATTTGAAATTATACAGTACAGTTGAGAATAAATATTTATATAGGCCTGTCAACATGGCAGTGTATATAGAGTCAACGGAACTCCTCACTGAATCTGTGTGATGTCAGCACAGTAGAGCCAGGCAGTGTTCATTTTTAAATTGGTAAAACTAATTAGTTGAATCTTTTCAAGGGAACAATTTCAGGCAAATAAACAAAACCAATACAGACATGGAAGAAAAAAGAAAAAACCTAACTGTTTATATATTGCATGAAGTGAGACCATACATCAAGCGAAATTGAAAGGAGTTTGACATGAATAAAAAACAAGTCGTTGTTAGCAGAAACAATATATTGTTCGGCCATGAAAAGCAGAAAAATAACATCTGCTAACTGTCCGCAAGCTAGTTCTTATATGAAATGATGGAAGCCATGAGCGTTTGATATGTTGTGAAAAATGATAAATTTTTATCGGAGTATATACAATATGGGAGGTTATCTCTGGTACTGTATAAGACACATTCATTGTTCCAGCTCGCACAGTCAGGTTTCATATTAACGTTTATTGCGATGCTGATAATATCAAAGTCCAGATACATGAAATATGGTGTGGGAAACACATTTTTTTTCTTGGGAAATTCCATTGTTCCTAGTTACTGTCAGTATAAGTCACGAGCTTTTAATCTTTTTTTATCGTGAGGTAAACTCAACCATACATTATAATAGCCATTTTTGATTTTGATAGGAAAAAGTTTTGAAAAGTTCAAGAAAAGAACAAATGAATCTATTTTGTTATGTTAAACACTGATTGTATACTCTTGATAATGAAGGATACTGCATCATTAATTAAATATATTAAAATAATTATTAAATTTTAATTACAATTTAGTTGGGTTTTTAATACTTGCAATTATTCAAATACTCTACTGTATACAATTTATTAAATTTAGAGTTCAGCACCTTCGTTATTTATGAGTCTTCTTAAAATTTGACAAATCAAAAAGGCAATTTTTTTTAATATCAAAATAATAAACATTGTATATAATTATATAATTAAGTATTTTAATCTATTTTTGTAAGAATAATTCATTGGAAATATGGGGAACTGAACTCTCCATGTCATATGCTATGTGACCTTGCTTATTAAAAATATTAAAAAATAGTGTTTTTCATGAATTTTTTTGGTCACTTTGGTTTAGAATTTCGGAATTGCCATTTTTCTGATTAATTTGGTGAAATTTGACTACTGCGGGGAGATTGGCATTAATAGAGAAATTCTGATAGGGAGTAAACCACCCCATTTCATCACCACAAAAGATACACTTTATACTTTATGAGTCAATTAGAGCAAAAATCGTGCAGATATTAACAGTGGTCTTGACACGTAGAAATGAGATGGAGGGTCGGAGAGTAGAGATGGAGGGTCTGAGAGTAGATAGACTTTATCAAGAATGACAAATAGAACATTAAGTGCAGTTATAACAAAATGGAGGCTACAAGTTGGAGGTCTCTACAGGCAAGGCTAAATGCTCGCCAGCTGTGAGCAATTTGTCTAAAACATATATAATATATGACATTGAGCATCCCAGCCAGTTATCAAGAGTTTTCATTTGTAGAATTATAAGGCTTCCATCTCTCGGCACTCAACTGTAGTGGTTTTCATTTTCATATCTAAGACATTAACCAGGCTAAGTCCCTTGTCAAATATTATTCAGATGTGAAATTTGACTTAAATCACTTCCTTCTTCTGGGGCTATCTGATTTCATTCGAAGGGTTAACTTTATTTCATACTTCATAGCGCCTTTGTCTTATTTCAACTTCATGTGTGGTCAGTCTGTGTTGTCCAGGGAGGAAAAGTGAAATTTATTTCCCCCATAAATCACGAATGTTTTTTCTCTTGTTGACTCGGAGTGTCTGACATGCCTGATAATATTTCTTCAGTTTCAATTCTCCCGGAAAACAGGAGTACTTTTATATTAGTTAAGATATTCAGTGTCAAGTTTTGGCAGGCATCTTGGCGTTTTATCTAGAAGATATTATGATGTCGTATTAATGACCTGATAAAACATCTTTTAGAAAGTGTTTCATATTATATCAGTGATAGGGAGCAGTTATTAATGTACAAAGATAGGGAGCACTTGGTTATTATACAAAGAGATCATTGTATGAGGTCATCTCTCACAAAGATGTGGTTATTGTCTCTTATAAAAATATCAATATATTTAATGGTGCCCGTTTCAGTTTACGAGTTTTGTATTTTGATATATATTTTTTTTAAGTATTTTGAGATGTGATTAACATTTCTTTAATTGTGTTACTTTTCATTTATCTTAAATTTGGAATACAAATTTCTTTAATTGTCATTTGAATTTGTACAAGTGTGATTTAGTAACATATCTGATGTATTTTTCTAATCTTTTTTTTGTGTTGTTTACTTTTTGTTGATTGTGCTTTACCTTTTTGTCTTTGCAGGGGAAAGACCATTCAAATGCAATATCTGTGGTAATCGCTTCTCAACAAGAGGGAACCTCAAGGTGCACTTTGAACGCCACAAGGCCAAGTATCCTCACGTCAAAATGAACCCTAATCCAGTTCCGGAACACTTGGATAAATCACCTCAGCTGCCTATGATGGGGTCTCCATTCCCTGGGGGATTTCCCCCACCGATGCCATTATCCTCGAGGATGCTGAATCCAATTCCACCTCCTTCACCAATAATGGCTTCCCCTTCTGGTGTGCCATCTGCACATCGTCATAGTAGTCATGGATCTGGTAGTCATAGTAACAGTAGTCACGGTCACGGTAGTCATGGAAATGATAGTCATGGTCACAGTCATGATCGACATAGTAGTCATGGTAGCAGTCATGGACACAGTAGTCATGGTAGCAGTCATGGACACAGTAGCCATGGTAGCAGTCATGGACACAGTAGTCATAGTAGCAGTCATGGACACAGTAGTCATGGCAGTCACGCCAGTAGTCATAGCCACAGATCAGAATCTAGTAGGTCATCTGATATCAGAACTCATTCATCAGAAGACAGGGACCGTAGGCCCTCGAGTCCGGCTTCAATGAAGACTCCATCTTCACTTACCAGCCCAACTCCAACAGCTATGGAAGCCCCAGAAAGAAAATCACCAAAAGTCTCAGAAACGGCAGGTTTGGTTGTTTCAACACCATCAAGCTCCTTGCCATCTTCGCTATTTCCACCTAGATCGACTCCTACGAGTAACTTGTCTCTGGAGGCTCACAGAGCTATGGCAAGTCCTTTCTTCTCTTCCATGTATTCTTCACCTTTGAGTCTGCCACCGATAATGTCCCACCCACTGATGTCTTCACTGCCTTCAATGCCCCCCACCTTGCCACCGCCTCCCCCTCCCTTGATGTCCACAATGCCTTTAGACCAGCATTCACCAAGGGATTCAATCTTGCCATCTAAGATGATCGACCATAACGAGAGTCTGGAGCAGTACATGGAAATAGACCGATCGGAAACCTCCAAACTACAGCAGCTGGTGGACAACTTGGAAAACAAGGTGTCAGATCCTAACCAGTGTGTGATATGTCACCGCGTTCTCAGCTGTAAGAGTGCCCTACAGATGCACTACAGAATCCACACAGGGGAGCGGCCATTCAAATGTAAGATCTGCAGCCGCGCATTCACGACCAAAGGAAACCTCAAAACTCACATGGGCGTCCACCGCATGAAACCTCCTCTCCGTATGATGCATCAGTGCCCCGTGTGCCACAAGAGCTTCACTAATCTCCTCGTTCTTCAGCAACATATCCGTAGTCATGCCGGCATGCACGGACTCGCCCCTATACCTGACATGTCTCAGCTGCAAATGTTTCACAGTATGCACCCAAAAGAATGGTCACAGAAGCCTTTTGACTTGTCGTTTAAAATGGAACATGAAAAAGAGTTGGATTTGTCTTCACCAGGAAGTAAACGCTTGTTTGATTTGTCCTTGAAAATGGACAATGACAAGGAATTAGACTTGTCAGCCCCAAGTAGTAAGAGGCCGAGGTTTAGCTCTCCCCACAACGACGATCCTCCCATGTCTGATAGCGAGGTATTTAGCAGCGTCTATACAAAGGAGGAGATGGAAAAAGATCTGGAGCTGAATGGTTCAGATCTGGTAGATAACGAAGACGATCTTGACACAGAGGATGAACACCGGGATGACAAAGATCAGGGTAGCTACTCTAGTGAGGAACATCCCTCCCACGACTCTGGGGCGGGAAGTGAGGAAGGAAGGTCCAGCAGCATAGAACAGCAGCAAGACAGCAAGAACAAACATGAAGAACTAGAGAGACCACCATCAAACACATCTACAGGGACGTCTGTGTCTAATGACTCTGGTCGATCACCGAGTCCCAAGTACATCGAGAGGTCGCCCGTACGGGGAATGGATATGTTTCCTTTCTCTTCTTTCACTGGGACTCATTCTTCAACGCCAATCTTCAACACTTCATTGGCTGCTTTGGAGGAACGTGTTCGCGCCATAGATACCTCAATGGCCCAATCTCCTCTCAACAACTTCAGACCTATTTTTCCAATGAACATAGGCAATGCTCAAGTTCCAAACGGACACATGTCACCGACATCACCAGGTCAGAATAACTTTGATGGTGACTCAAGCTCTGAAGCAGGTGAGGATGGAAGTAAACCAGGCACTCCTGCTTTGTCGGTGACCAGTGAAGGGGGTAGCTCTATTGGTTCTGGAGGATACATGATGGGTTTAGACATGAGAGGAAGTGATGATAGAAGCAAACATACAACATGTAATGTTTGCTATAAGACATTTGCCTGCAGGAGTGCATTAGAAATCCATTATAGGAGTCATACGAGGGAACGACCATTCCGTTGCAAGTGTTGCGATAGGTCGTTCACAACGAAAGGTAACATGCGACAGCACATGCTCACCCATAAAATCAGAGACATACCCAAGTCCTTCAACGAAAACAGTGACGGTAGTAAAATAAGTGAAAACAATAATTCCTTGGAGGCACCAGACATGGAGAGCAAATCGGAGGATGGATATCAGGATGAGCAAGATGAAAATAAAATTGAACAATCGTCTCCTCTTGAGTCGCCCTCGACTGAATCGACGCGACCCTCTAGTGACAACCGAGACACTAGCGTAGAACATTCAAACTCTGACTCGTCTCCGTTCGTTAGACAGACTCCGCTGAAACACCAATGTATGGTGTGTCAGAAAGGTTTCTCCAGCGCCAGTGCACTACAGATTCATATTCGTACACACACTGGAGATAAACCTTTTAAGTGTAATGTGTGTGGGAAGGCGTTCACGACCAAGGGTAACCTCAAAGTACACATGGGTACTCACATGTGGAACAACAGTCCCTCTCGTCGCGGGCGTCGCATGTCAATCGAGCCACCATTTATGATGACTCACAAGGACAATCCGTATATGCCGGGATTTCCTCATCGATCTCCCGATTTTTTTCCGTATCAATTTCCACCATTCATGAATGGAATGACACCTCCAAAAATGAATGAAATATCAGTGATTCAGAACTTGGCTGGTGGACTTCTTCCTCCCATGTCAATGCCACATGATTTACCATCCCCTCATGGGGGGTCAAAGCCAACAGACTCTGGTAAAATGGACATCAAAATGGAACCTCATTCCATGAAAATGGAATCTCATTCAAAAGTTTCTAGTTCAGGGGAGCTGGACTTGAGTATGAAGTCGTCGGCAACATCAAGATCGACACCTTCCCCTCAGGATTCTGACAAGTTACCCTCGTGGTCGACAAAGAACTTCCTACAGTCAAACTCACTGGACCACCATATACAGCCATTCCATCTGAATGGCGAATCTCAGAAAAGTGTAGTAGCATAATGTAGGGTACTTGTGAATTTTTAGAAAAATCTGATGCCAGAGTAGGCAAATGAGCTCTCATCTGAGTTGTGAATTCTGTTATATCGTTGTGTTAGTGTACTTTGATAGTGTATAAATGAGTCCTTAATGGACGTTTCTAAACATTGAATGATTTAGAATTAAATGACATTCAAAATGGATGCTGCGACATTGAATAATGATATCACTATTTAATTACTGTGTAGATACCTTATGTATGTGTACATATAAATGTGTTGCAAAGATATATAATATTCTATATATAAAGCTATGTATACATTTAAGATTATAGTGCAAGTTAGTTTTTGTGTTTCATTAATGTGAAGGACATTCCAAACAATGTCAAGGTCACCATGCAGCAGAAAGGTTTTTTTGGAAGCCATTTTGTTTTTAAAGCATGCATTATCTAACTTAACATTTGTGACAAATATTGATACCATTTTCTTTTTACATTGCTTGTTATACATATTATGATGTTCTAAGTGTTCTTCTGTCAAATTCAAATACGCAAAAGTTGGTAGATAAGTAAGTGTAGAATCAATTTATGGCAATAGTTTTGTTGTAATGACATTTCAATCGCAAAAAAGACAAATGGAACGACCCTTACTGGCTGTTTATAGGTGATTCCATTTACTTGAAGGGTTAGGATTGAATTTATACATGTGTTCTTAGTTAAAAGGTTGTGTTTTTCACAACACTTAAAAAGAATAATTTCTTTACTTTCTAAAGTTGTATTCAAACAGGTTGTGAATGTTTATTTGAAATTCTATAAATAGAAGTTTTATATTGCAATGTTGGAGAGAAAATGTTCTCACATGACATGATGTCATGTAAAAGAAGTGTTCACTTAATAATTGTTAAAGACTTTATTTGTTAAAGTATTGAATGAAAGATTTTTTGTAAAAAAAAATATATTAACGTGTTTAATGTGTAGATGTATGTTCCCTCACGATTAAGTACCACTTCCACATGTAATATCTGCTACAGCCAATAACCAGCAAAGTAACTTCCTTTTTAAAACTTTGT
Organism: Pododesmus macrochisma; assembly: GCA_032359645.1. Taxonomy (NCBI): domain Eukaryota; kingdom Metazoa; phylum Mollusca; class Bivalvia; order Pectinida; family Anomiidae; genus Pododesmus; species Pododesmus macrochisma. The sequence goes on along the minus strand of JAUMGZ010022982.1, from coordinate 3,265 downwards.
CATACACACATGCAATTATCAGAAAACAAATTTATAATTTACACATTGTAGTATTTTATTTCTATTGTTTAATGTTTGTCAAATAGAACCATTTCTAGTCTTTTTATCAGTTATACTAATCAAATTTGAATAAATTTGCATATCATTATCTATGTATGTCACATGACCATGATAGATTATCCCTATCATATGTCTGCCTACCTCATGAAAAAACGTCAATATCTAGGTAGAATGGAATTTTTATTGAGCAAGAACAGTTAAGAGCTTTTGAAAGAATTGATCATGACTTTTATTTTTAAGTCCCAGAAAGAACAAGGTCTTGAAAATCAATAAGAATATTGTTTAAACTACAAATACTATGTTATACATTGTTTAGACTAACGATACAATGTTATATTTTGTTGAGACTGTAGTACATTGTTTAAAACAAAAATACCATGTAATACATTGTTCAGACTAAAAATACTATGTTATACATTGTTTAAACTTATGATACCAGTAAGCACATCACAATGTTTTGTACATTTCGACAGAAGCATTTTCTTGCCATTTTAAAATGCATGTATCAGTAATTTATTTCCTTATCAGCATTTTACTTATTTAAACACTGTGAATATTATCATATAGCCTCGTTTGTTTATACACTGTATCACCTTGGTTTATAACCCTCACCTTCGTACTCAGTTCACCATTGCTAAGTATGTACTATGCAATTCATCAAACCAAAGAGTGTTTGTTTATTTGTATATAGTCTTGTTCAAATCATTGCTTAGCAATTAACAATTAGTAGGCATTTTGTTGAGTTGTATATTGAGTGTATAGATCCGACCTATATTCTGTTCATTCTATTGATGGTAGGGTGTTTTTTCATTCATCATTATACAGAAGTTGTTCAAATAATTGTTTCTTATTTTATATACACAGCAAATTATATGATTATGTTGCATTTATTTTATACTTACTTAATTTATGGTGCTGCTTTGAATTTAAATTTTTTGTTTTGAAACTTTTTTGCAAAATCGAAAAAAACCACTTGTTCCACATTTGAGTTCATCACGATTCTTACGTTGAAAAATAGGAGAATTAAGAAATGATGTTCAGATAAAAGTTTGACGTCTTCCAACGTTTTTTTATTATTGTGTCGTACCACAGTTGTAATAAACGCGTTCTGTTGTTGGTTATTTTGAATGATCTTGATTGATAAGGAAATCTAAAAATGTATGTAGAAATCCCATGACCAGTATATGGTCTGTATATACAGAGAAGTATACAGGGTAGAGAAGGAACCTCTCTATATCAGAACCTCGGTAAACCAAAGTCTTAGAACCTCTTCTTTTCTGGAAAAACCTCCCATTCTTAAACACAAACTTGTATCATTTTAGTTCAGCTAATGACTTGTATTATACTATCATCAGATTTATACTTATAAATTATAGTCTTTTACCACCTGACTTTGTTGATTAAAAATTAAAAATAATTTATAACTGCAGAAATTGAAAGATAAGTTGAAGATATACAAATGTATGATACATATGTGCAAAAGTTGTGTGCAGAGGGCTAAACCATCTATCCTCACGAGAGAAATCTAAGACTTTAGTTTACCAAGGTTTTTAAGTTAAGAAGTTCCCATGTGTTATGTGTATAACTGTGATATGATGAAATCCTTAAAGAGTACTATAATTGTTTGTGTTGACATTGTGTCTCTAGAATTATTGGATATATATTGTGTTATATACATATATTGTATTATATACAATGTACAATTCAAAAGGAAAAGGGTTATTTTTTTTAAGTTCTTTTACGCTAATTATTTTTTTTGTCACACCTGTATGCAGTTTCTGCTGCAATTAATAAGAGATATTAATTTTAACAATTCTTTCTTGAAATCCAATGAAATTTATTGTTTGTAGTAAGTTTTTTATATATTTTGTCGTTGCAAAACGACAATTTTAAGAGAGATTTTATAATTTCAACTGTTCGCTTTAAAAGTATCTGTCCATGAACTAGAATACTTTAGTAATTAGGAACATTCTTTATAATTACATGATAACGATGAAACATTTAGATGGTTATTACAGTAAAAATGTAAACATTTTAAGATGAACACAGTTATTATTACACAAGTATGCTTCCCTAATTGCAGATATCATGTGTAATTGGATGATTTTTTTTCTCCGGTGTAGAAAGTTTTTTTTATGATGTTAATTGTATAGGCAATAGTTTATAACCGAGGGGGCGGTCTCAAAACCAACATCTTGGTAACAAGATTGTCTGGTTGTGAGATCTTCCCTGTACATATTACAAGGTGTGATGGTTGTGTTTGGACTAGGTCCATGAGTATTATTGTGTTGGAAGTTCTTGTATAGATGTATGTAATATTGTGGACACCAGTCCAGTACAGAAATAATATACCTGTTTTGGTAGACACCTAGGTTATGATTACTTGTCATTCATGACAAATAAAATGGCCAAAACAACTTTAAGATTTGTGTGTTTCTTTGTTACAAAGTATTTAAATACAATCATTCTGACGTTGTTGACATTGTTCCATCATTCTGACATTGTTGATGTTGTTCCTATATTATGATATTGTTGATGTTGTTCCATTATTCTGACATTGTTGATGCTGTTCCATCATTCTGACAGTATTGATTTGTTCCATCGTTCTGACATTGTTGATGTTGTTCCAATATTCTGGCGTTTTTTAATGTTCTATAATTCTGACATTGTTGATTTTGTTCCATCATTCTTACATTACTGATGTTGTTATAACATTCTGACATTGTTGATGTTGTTCCATCAGTTTCAAATTGTTGATGTTGTTCCAACATTCTCACATAGTTGATGTTGTTCCAATATTCTGACCTTCTTGATGTTGTTCAATCATTCTGACATTGTTGATGTTGTTCCATCATTCTGATATTGTTGATGTTGTTTCATCATTCTGGTATTGATGATGTTGTTCCATCATTCTGACATTGTTGATGTTGTTCCATCATTCTGACATTGATGATGTTGTTCCATCATTCTGACATTGATGATGTTGTTCCACAATTCTGGTATTGATGATGTTGTTCCATCATTCTGACATTGATGATGTTGTTCCAATATTCTGACCTTCTTGATGTTGTTCAATCATTCTGACATTGATGATGTTGTTCAATCATTCTGACATTGATGATGTTGTTCCATCGCTCTGACATTATTGATGTTGTTCCAATTATTTGGCGTTTTTTTTATGTTCTATCGTTCTGATAGTGTTGAT
>JAUMGZ010022871.1:0-19913 GCA_032359645.1 Pododesmus macrochisma | reverse complement strand
CAAAAACAAGTTAATTGTGATACATATGTGTATATACTTTATTTCTGAGTGTGAAACAACTCAGGGCGAAACCACTCAGCGCGAACTTGTTTTTGTGCGAAACCACCCGTTACCGTATTTTTGGGCATTGCGAATTATTGGCTTATCATTTTATGTATTAATATATTAATAAACTACAATGTTTATGAATATGAATCATACATAATGACATAACAATAATATCTAACAAAATCAAAATTAAAAGCGTCTGATTTTATTTTTGAGTGAAAATATAGGTCTGGCAAAAATTTGATGGGTCTGGCAAAACTTGCTACCCTGTAGGCCCCAATGTCTGACAGAAAAAAAAAACTGTTTGCATCTCTGTTGGTGGAGAAATTTGTCTTCAAATTTAAATAAAAGTATAAAATGAAAACACCCTAATATCTGTCAGTTTTCAAGCTATTACTAATATATGTGTCCTTGCTAATAACATAGCCAATAATTGACTATGACTAACAATACAGATTGGCGTACCTGTCCGATATGACCGGTCAAAATTGTCTGCGATGTTGACTGCGAGAAAATGCGATCAGTTTGTAGAGAAATTTCCAGTTAAATGTGTCAAAATAACAATATTGTTGGACAATTATTCCTAGACAAAGAAATCATCGGTGAAATACTTTCAAAATCTGGCAGATTTTGACTTTTTGTTATTGCGTGTCTGTAAACTGATTTTTATTGACTAGAAAATATTTACCGATTACTTTCAAATAAATCTTTATTAATACCATTCCCGCCAATAATGCATATCATGCATTTTACCTTTGCCTGCCGTTAACGCATTTAATGCTTTTAACCCTTGCCTGCCAATAGTACACTTTCAACACTACCAAATAAAGCTATGTTTACACCTTGTTCCTTGCGTCGTCATTCATTCTAACTTAACCTGCTGCTAAAAAATACACCAAATGTCATATTCTCATACATTTGATAATTTTTATTGATTATTACCTCGTGATTAATTGTTCGTGAAATGAAAATAAGCAGACGTAAACAACAAATTCTGCAAGATGGCTGACGCCAAGATCGATGCCAGTATTTCAAAGTGACTCAGGTTCCTACTCCGACTTTTCTAGTTCGATCAAGTTGAATCTGTTATGGAAAACAGCATTTTGAGAAGTGATGGGAGTGGTATCTACAAGTTCCAAGACATTTTGGTTGAGATTTTGTCTGATGAGGACAGCTATTCTACGGAAACCGACCAACAGTCTGGCAAGATTTCTCGGTAAAGTCGATTTGTGTCCGTTAGTGAGGCCAGGATTAAATCATAATCTTGGCCCAAAGAGTAAAGAAACTGACTTATTTAAATCATATTTTTCGAATTAGAATATCAACAAATTGGGTCCTAACTCCTATGCAACATAGTGCAAAATATTGACAGAAGCAGACACGATGGCTTAACTGACAGTCACACTTCCCGTTAAGAAATAAGTGTAGGCGATGTCTATGCAAATTGTGGCAATATACAATTTGAGCACTTTAAGGCGTAATAAATGTAAAATATTTAATTCTGAGAAACTGTTCTATGAACAGACACTTTAAATAAACAAGTTTTCTAAATCAATCAATCAATAATAAATTAGAAAGAAAGAAATTAAAGAAAGAATTATGAATCAAATAAAATGAAATTAATCAATCAATAATAAATAAAATAAAGAAGTAAATAAAAAAGAAAGTAATCAATTGTCAAGAAAAGAATACATACAGTACTGTGCCATAAATGAGATGCCACCTTCCGGTACGTTATTTTACTATATACATGTATATATATATACTGTATATACTCGTGGATAAGTCACACTTTTTTAACCAAAAATATATTCTGAAAACGGGGGTGCGACGTATATATGCGACCTTGAATTGAGACAAAAAATCATGGGTCATTTTTCAACTTTTCTGTACCAGTAAGTATCGCTGGAGAAAAGTTAAGGTTATGTTTTGTCAATCTGATTAAAACCAGATCTACGCTGCTCCCGTTATTTGGATATCACATCGCAGGTAGATCTGAGGAACAACTATTGTTAAGGTCGTTGGCGTGACCCAAAAACTTTGAATAATTATGAATATTTATGAGATATTCAGACCAATCAAAACCCACCTTCTATGCGGTCGTTGAGATTGAGCGTCAAAATGGCTACCTTGCTTACCGACGAAGCGATGATCAAAGCAAATAAATGAACAAAAACCCACACTGTACATAAATGTTACCTCTACAGTACACTCTGCGGGAGGTGTTGGGATCATTTGTCTCCCTTTTTTAGCCAGTTTAACCATACAAAAGTTTTGAAGCGCACGTCAAAAGATGACGTCATAATGATAATAATGTTATATATATATTGGCGCCAAAATTTTCAAAACACCGACGATTCTGTAGGCGCTTCGCTGATTGGCTGCTTTGAAAGGTCACGCCAACGATTTAAACAATTGGCATTCCTCAAATCTTCCTAGCGACATCCTGGAAGCAATAGGCAGATCTGGTTTTAGTCAGATTGGCCGAACGGAACCATATCACTCCCCGTTGTCAACTAGCCCATTTCTGCATTATCCTTAGCTGACCCGTCAAAACCCGGTGTCAAACCGTGGAAATAGTCTTGTCCGGGGTCATCCGTGAATGTGAATGTGTGACCGGGGCATAAGAAACAGAAAAAGGAAAGTATTTCACGAAAATTACATAATCAATAACGTGTTTTCTTAAGCTTAGAAAACCCATGTATCGGCGAACTTTGAGGTAAACCCTCTGCACATGTGCAACCCGCGATGAGTCAATTTGTTGCTGCATGGGTGTGCTTTTTAGAAGATCTTGAGTTACGATTATTGCATGTGTTTGATATATTTTGATAAGAATCGTCTAGTTTTTCGTAACAGATTGTTCTTTCGATACATGTATTCGTTAATGAGAGATAATCTTTCCATACACAGATCATTCTAGAAAAATCTGGCGTACAAATATTCTTTCAAGACTGAAAATTAATACGTTATATTAGTACTTTAAAATGAGAAGAGACTTACATTTTTAATATATAAAAACAACACGATTCAAAAGACTGAAAATGATGGTTTTTACATATATGTTTTGGTAATAGCTATAACTAATAATTCTAGGATTATACACACAAATGATTCATTATTTTGTTTGTATTTAAAATAAACAGTTATTGACGTGGTATGTGTACATAATTATTAAATTTGAACGGATTGTGAGTTATAACTGCTGCTAACATTTATCGGATTTGTAAGTTAGTTAGTTTTAAACAGTTAATTTTGTAATATTTGGTTTATAATCATTATCTTTTGAAATCAATAAAATATCAAAGTTTGTAAACTGGCGTCATCGTTTCTTTCTATACTGTAACAGTATATCAATTTACATTACTATTACACACGGACGATATCCAGTTACAAAAAACAAAAAATAAAAAAAAACAAAAAACCAAAAAAATCGTATGAACAAGAAAAAACGATAATGTTTACTCTATTCTAGTATCGGGATTCCTACCACATGCATACTCAATATCACAGCAAAGGTTTAGGAAAGCTTAAGCTGGGTGCATCTGCCTCAGACAATGCAATTGCAAGAAAAATTCATGATCAGTAAAGTTTCCATATAGAAAACAGCCTCATACACAAACTAGTAATTACGACTAATCAAGACTACAACGTATATTCAAAAAAACGTAATATCATTGACATGGGCTAGGAAAAGGAAAATGTGGGACGCACAAAGAAAAAGGAACTAAAATACATTTATGAAAAAACGAAGAAACATCACAAACTTCTATTCAAAACCAGAAGCGAAGCCAGGTGTCCGCGAAGGAGTAAGCGTTTCCTGATACACACATGGGTCACCAGTCGCTATGTTTGCGTGTCGTTTCTGCATTTGACAACCCGTCCTATAGTAAAAACGAAACATTTGTCACCATTCTAATGTGTCTCTAATATCATCAGGAAAGATCAAAGGAAATCGACCATTTTCAGGATGGGAATATAATCAGCAACAGTCTCATAAAAGCAAAGCAGTAAAGATAGTACGCCATGATCACACTCTAAAGCAGAGATTGCACTTTTGACATACAATTTGTTTAAACTTTCTTACGAGTCTGTTGTTTGATAACCAATAGTTTTTGTTCTGTTGGTCGTTTTTCTTTTTTTTAAGACAACAAACTCAGACATAACAGAGTGTAACGTACAAATATACTTTTTCATTCCTGAACATACCTTTGTTCTTTACCTTGTTATGCTGTTTATATGAACATACTAAAACAATGTACCACGACGGAGTATACATACATGGGATACACATTAACCTACAATTGAGAGTACAAGAAGACTGACCGACATTATGTTAGGACCAGATAAAGGATTATCTTTAATACCTGGAGAGATGTAATAAAAACTTAGATATATCATAGATAAAGACACGTCCTTAAGGTACAGACATATCCCGGTAACAGATGGAAACTCATTCAAACACCGATATACTTATAATCATATCAGTCTATTCTAATGTGTTATATACGTGAAATCTATATACCTTAATACACAGAGAATGTCACCTTGACAGAACGGTTCAGATTGATGAACAGTAGGTGGCATAATCATATAAGTATGCGTGACATGAGATATGTCATATCTGATCACAACGACCTTTACTAGAACGTTTTGTATCTAGATCAAATGATCTTGTTTTTTCGAATCAAAATCAAAGAAAAAGCAAAAAGAAATTCCCAGTTTGACTAATAAATATATTAAATAAATACACGTAAGATACCTCTGAAAAGCTGCACGTCGTGCGCCGCTGAGGTGATCATGTGTACTTTTACATTTCATTGAAACGCTGAGAGTACTACATACTTAGTGGATCTATGAATCAGTAAACCTCTTTGCAACACATATTATAGCTTCTGTTTTATCAATATGGAGTCGGTATTTACTCTTTTGTACTTATTTAAATTTTCTTTGTTTGATCCCCGTTTCTTGGTTTGTCCATTGCTTTTCCATGCATGTTTTGAACAGCGTCTTTGGTTACCGTAGTATTTAGTACAGGTATGACATTTACGTTACTATAATGGTTAACAAGAAAAGAAGAACATCACAATTCAAAATATCAAAAAACAAAATAACTCATAGAGACGCATAGTTGAGACACATGTTGCCAATGCACTCTTCTGTAGACGACTATTTCGGACGTTCATTTACTAGTCTGATAGAGCAGGTAAAACATTCTGTAATCTCCGACCGCCGTCGCTGATGATTTAAGATAGACCAATTTGACAAAATACTAAACTTTACTGTAAAAATGGCACATAGGGATACTTAAGAACTTGTGAAACTGACCACAACCATGCGCTCAATAACTCTAACTATACAATGTAAATCGGCAATGTAGTGACAAATATGGGGTTTGCATATATAAGACACGACCAATCACTCCTGAATGTACGTGTTACAATTTGGCTGTAATGGACTGCAATGTCTGCTTCAAATAATTGAACAGAGAAACTGAACATTTCACATCTTGTTTTTGGTGTGTGACACAAAACTAAAATACTGATTGACTAATATTTAACAACTTAAATCGACAATTGTGCATGATCCAAATGAAATTTGAAAACAATGAATCATCATTCAAAATGTGTTAGATTTAAGGGATTTGACAAGTCTGTTTCTGATATAATAAAAGACATAATCCCTACCAGTCATTAATTTGGCTTCATACTTGTCTGTATTCTAAATGTGTATGCTTGACTGATATATATTTCGGCTTTCATATTTCGGCAACCCCCCCTTATTAATTGTTAGTAAGTCAATCAGTCATTCCATTCAAAGTCAGTCAGTCCGTCCGTCTGGCTGTCGTTGATTATATATCTAAGTTATATTGATATAACAAGTTCAATGCGGGGGGTTTACTCCTCGTCACCTTATCTTTACCGCTCTGTTTTCATGATAATGTTGCTTTTTTCTATTCCTCTCCTGTTAATGGGTTTTCTCCTTTGCTCTTTTATCACCATAATTGTGACTTATTCTTAAGGTGACAACTGCTTCCCTTTTAAACAGTGGAAAGGGTTACCATACATTGGAATGACACGGGCGCATCGCGGCGGGTGACATATGTGTAGCAGGAAACGCTTACCATATCGCGAGCACCTGGTTTCGTTTCTAGTTTTTTAATAGCAGTTCGTGATGTTTTCATTTTTAGTTTATAAATGTAAATCTTGATAATTTTCTGCGTGCGTCCAACGTTTTCTTATTGTTTGCTACTGTCCATGGACTTACGACTTACGACTTTAGAATATCGTCTTGGATTTTCGATTTACTGCTTTATACCTAAACAGTAAACTCAATTAATGAATTGTCAGAGCAAGTCTTATCAAACTTTTAGCATTTAGATTTAATCCAAGATTCACAGAATACTCCCTTGTCATTATCCACATCTTGGTGTGTGTGAGAACATCGCCTGCGTCACATACTTTATATTCCAAAGTAATTCACACAGGAGAGAATCGGATTCATGTTCAACATAATTTTACTCCAAAAAACGGTTCATCTAGATCTAATTTAAAAGCGTTATCTGATCATGAATGAAATATGGTATGTCCTCCAGACATTATTCGCTAACACACACACATGTTCAATTATATTGCACAGCCATGGCACAATCGTGTACAAAGTTCTGATTTTATTACGTGATTTGGAATTTTGATACAATTTCTACCATCTTCTCTACTCGACTTGGCCGGTGGCTGATGATGCATGTAGACATGAGAGGTAAATGGTGGTGTTAAATATAGCTGAAACTTTATATATTTTATCGCTATTTGATTTACGCTTTGACAATTTGATGCTTTCATCAGGTATTCGATAAACACGAAGATACAGATCAGTGATATCTTACTTTTAGTGAAAAAGGCCATTGGTTTACAAACACTACATTCAATACCGCTATATACGTCATTTTGGAAGCAGATGAAACCAAGTCAGATAAAGTAGCAAATACGAAAAAACAAGACGATATTCGAAAGCCGTAAGTCCACGGACATGGGCAACACCAAAATATGCATGTTCCTGGCAGGGTCAACGAACTCAAAAGGAACGAGAGGCTCGAAAAAGAGTGGATGTATAGCTAGCATTGTTGTTATGGGTATGAACACCTTATTTTCATGGAAGACGTGAATACTGCAAGCCTATTGCACACGACCAATCTTAATCTTCCGATCAGCCATAACGACCTATGCAGTGTTTCTGGTCCGTTTCCCAATCTGTCATTCTAGTTTGTCCCCACTTTTCTTTCGTAGAAATATCAACTTTAATGAGTTCATGCAAAGAGAAAATAATGAAATGTTCTAATCATTATTTGGACTATCATTTATTCCCTTGTCGTTTTTATTTGATTTTTTATATTCATTATTTCAATTGTTCTAATAAGTTTGACTCCCCTGTGCCATACACCTTATCGTGGTATGGAGATTTCCAAGCCTTGATGATATGGATAGCTATGCTGGTGGAGCTTATGTTCCAGGTAGGATCTCCCTAGTCAATCAGGATGAAGAGTAGAGGCTAGACAAAGATCGGCATGTCCTTCGGAGGGAACGCTGAGTTGGCGGTCCCGTGTACCCTTCCGAGTTAAAAAGCTCTATGTAAAGTTCAATAGAAGCGTATGTAGAAACACCATTGCACAAGTTCATCCTTCGTTCTGAACTATCTCTTATTATTTGATTTTCCGTTCATGTTGCCACTTATCTTCCTGTCTGTTTCTTTAATTTTGTCTTTGTCGCAATTTCGCTGAAATACTCTGAAAGTGACGTTAATTCCTAATCAAACGAAGCATTGTAATGTTGGTGTAGTTTCAAATATGCTTACCGTGATACATAAACCAAATTATTTGATGTACATGTAGTTGTTTTCATGTTGCAATTTGCTATTTGTAGGTTGATTCTCTTCCATTCTATTTTGATATCGATAATTTGCTTAACATTACATGACACTTTAAAAATGTATGCGTCACTTTAGGTACGTGTGCAATTTTGAAGCTGCAAATGTACCTGGATATTTATGTCAATTCAGAAAATGATTCTTGATTTTGAGGATAAAATTGTGGGTGTATTAGTATAAATGGCTTTTTACAGATCTGGCGTAGATCCTTGATGCTTCCTTCGAATTTCACAAATAACTGGTTTATTAAGTCCACGTAGAAAATAACTACACACGGAAGATTAGATGTCTCCAGTCAATTGACAATAATTGGAGTCCCTGCAGATCTTGTCTACCTGGAGTTCTCAGATACATCGATTTATATGCAATCTCAGTTCGTATAGCTATAGGTAATCCTTTTATACAACAAGCTATAAATTCAGAATCGCATGACTTGAATCTTCACGCTAAAAGCAAATTTTATGGAAATCTTGTTTGTAGGAGGCGTGATTGGGCTTCTCGCATAAAACATATCAACTTGTACTGATTTGTGTATTTAAATAACAGGTAAAGGGTACTTGGGATGGGCTTAATGATAAGGAAAGGTGGGTGTATCGCGCTTTATGTTGCACAATAACGACACAAGATGTATGTTAGCATCTACATAACAGACGTCTTTATATACATATATGGATTTTCATTGCATTTTTTTTAGAATGACGCAAAGATCTGTTTATGGAAACAGAACCAATTATAGATGTGTCTTGTTGTGTTCAATGTATGCTTCGATGCAAACCGTAAATATTAATCATGTTAATGTTTTTACAAGTATTATCTTTTTGAATAATTCACTTTTTATTTTCAATTATTAAAAACACATTTCTAAGAGTTAGCCTTATACAATGTTTTATATCAATTAGCGTTACTACTTAAGCGTGCATGGAATAATCCGAATTCCTAATTGTGAACATTAAAGATGGTAATGTGTATTTCTATAAAATTGAAAATAAATTTACAACAAAGAGATTGGCATTAATCTGGTTATACAAGACGATGTGTCAATGAAAATGGTCACACTCGTTTGAGCTTTATTATAATGAATCATCTATATATAATTGATATTCACAATTTGTTAGTGTACAAAGTAGAAAATACGAAAAATCAGAACGATATTCAAAACCGTAAGTCTATGGACATGGGCAAAGGAAAGACAAACGTGGAAGGCACACAGAAAAAACCCACAATACATTTATTAACTAAAAACAATGAACATGGAACTTTTATTCAACAAGACAACTAGTTTCCAAAACCGACCTGACAGTTGTTTCTCTTTTCGAACAAACCCAATATATAATGATACGTGAGACGTGTTCTGCAGAGCGATGATTAAGCACACAGATAATCGCAGTCATATGGACAACCTCCGAAGATGGTGTTGGCACATCTTTTGTCTTCTACTGCTAATCGTTATTTATCATATAGATGTGACGTTACGTATGTATTGTTCCTGATATATTTGTCTGAGTCAAACATTTATTGTGTAACGCAACACGTACTCGCTAAATAACTGTAGCAATCAGGAAACAGGAAACTTATCATTATTATAGTGTCTGGGTTTACGGTGAAATGTCTGCAATATATCAAATAAAAATGTTAATAGAGAAGATATATCTTGATCGATGTTTTTGTAAAAAAAATAAAGTTTTTGAGACGTGGTTTTGCATGGGAGTCGGTCCTTCTGATCCAGGTGTCTTTCTTTTCGAACTTCTATTCCCATGTATGTAAAGTTCGATAATAATAGGCGGAAACGCCGTTGCGTGGTCTCATCCTTCTTTCTGGACTATTTCTTTTACTTTCATTTCCCGTTCCCGTCACCGCTCCTCTTCCTGTCCTATCTTTTGGTTTTTGTCCTTTGGTCTTTTGTCACGATATCGGTGGTCAAGATTCTGGAAGTGACGTTAAGCCCTAATTAAACAAACGAAACTCTTTCCAAGGCTTTTGGAAATTTCTTTGGTTACAAGTCCTCTCATTCTGATGTCATACTTTCTTTATGCGGTATTATATTCCATATATCTGATAACTTTTTTGATATGTCTTGTTTTTGGTCGATTCTTTCCCTTGTACGCGCATGCAATAATACATATGTGAGGTATGGGAATCCCAAAAATGCAAATATAATGGCCATATTGGTACGCTGAAGACTTTAAACTACACATTCAGTCAAAAAAGCAACACATAAACCATTTCAATGGGAAACAGAACGGAAGTGATCTATGTATACAGAGAAAGCCACATTGCCCTTGTTTTTTTTTTCAAAGTTCAAGCCACGGCGATATATAAGTAGGAATCTCCCATCCACGACGGTCAAGTCAAAAATGCAGGGTGACCCGATGCGTGTTGCGGAATTTATCGAATTTAATCCACTACGCAATTGGTTCGGGTGTATTTATAAACTGAGAAACGAAATAGAAACGAAAACTAACGAAATAGAAACGAAAACTAACGAAACGAATAGAGAACTATTGAAACGTTTTCTTTTTTATTTCGTTTCTCAGTTTATGGGTACCCCTGTTTTTTAGACAAACAAGTCATCATCGGAAGCTATGACCGTGCAATAGAATTTAATCTGAGAATAATTTCCTGATTGATTTAATTAATTATTTAAAAATTCAAAGAGTCAATGTGCTAACCATGACTATATAGAATGAAGAAAGCGTGACACGCTAGCGTGCTCATCGACTATACCGTGACACAAAGGTGAGAAAAACATTGTATCGTGAACATGATTAAACAAAAACTCCTGAAACGTATCTTCTTAATGTTGGAAAATGTTTTTAACACTGAAACGCAAGAGCCAAATCACGAAAAACTTGCCAAACAATGGATAAAACAAATCTATGTAAATTCAAATTCACTGGACCGCAACCAAGATGATTTATTCTATTACATGTAATACAGAAGAATCAAGATTATAATGGAAGTTTGTCCATTAAAGTACGAACGACATCTTGCTTGTCTAATTATGCGCCTGCAGCATCGACATGCTATTGCATTTGTCATAAAAATGTGCACATAAAGGTATGCGTTTAACGCGTAATTGTATAAACCACGAAAGGTCTCATTATAAACATTTTTCTCTTACTTGATTTTGACACGTTAGAAGTGGCAATAGAAATGTTGTATTACATAATATGTATCAAGTGTTGACTAGTATTTAAATGTCAATGTAGATTAAACATCTCAGTAGTGAATAAATAACTCTGAAATATCACCACAGAATAAATACATCTGAAATATCACCACAGAATAAATAAATCTGAAATATCACCACACCACACAGATTGCATAACGTCGAGAATCACAATCGCTCGAAAAAATGTCTTAACAACCGGCATTTATATGTCTGACAAGTCCATAATTGGTAATTATATACAAGCGACATTTTCACACTTTGGTTTGGTGTCGGGTACAAGACATTTACATCGTCGGTGATCTAATAGATGTACGGATGCAGCAGAATTGAAACAAAGTATAGCACACGTCTGGTTCTAAGTATGTGGTTTGTAGCCCCTGGTGAAGAGATGATGTTGAATCAATGTTAATTCAAGTCATTCGTTTTTATTTCTGACAATAGTCGCATTTTAAGAGCAACGCAATATCTTCAGAAAATTTATACTATTGCATTATTCGCAAGAATAATGTTTTTGTACATATTTTGGGGTCTCACTTTGCTAGTTTATTCTTGTGGTAACTTTTGAATGAAGCTTTTGTTTGTTTGTTAATAACCTTTGTTCTGTTGGTCCTATGTCTTGTTGTTTTCAAGAAGAGTATGCAATAACGCCGTTACATGGGGTTATCCTTATTCCTATAATATCCCTACTACTATTCTTTCCGTCCCATCTCCGGGTTTTCTTCGTTGAACTTTCGTCACAGAATCGATGAAATATTCCAAAATGTCAGCTTTTAATAAAAGGATTACCAAAGTATCAAATACGAAAAAACCAAGACAATGCTAAAACAAAAACATGACCAGAATTATTTAACGAAATAAAGTAAAAGAAAATATTCAACTGTTTAACTACAAAATAAAACACCGTGAACTTCTATTAAAAACTAGTAGAGATACCTCGAAGGGGTGAACGTTTTCTGCTTTGCATTTTTATGAGGGCTTGACATCACTTCTAGAATCGTTAAATGATACCGTGACAAAAGACAGAGTAAGACAAAATAGAAAGACAGGTCAGGAAGAGACGCGGCAACACGAGAGTAAAGGTAAAGGAATAGAAATAGTTTAGGAAAAAGTATGAGTACATGACGATGCGATACCAAAAACTTCAATACCATGTTTAATCACAAATCCATACACTTGTTATAAAGTTTGTGTTTAAATCGTGTTTATGGTTTTCTTGATTTAACATAATTGGATAATTTTCAAACCTTTTCTTCCGTGACACGATTAGAATATTCCAGTTGAGTGAAGAACTTAAAGTAAACGCAATTCGAAAGGTTAATTTCCTTTGTATCGAATTTTATTGATGTTGACATTTGTTTTTGAAATGTTATATTAATGTGTAAATCTACCATGTTTGTTGTTGGATCAAAGTGAATACAAGTGTGTGTGTGTGTGTGTGTGTGTGTGTGTGTGTGTGTGTGTTCGAACCGTTTGTTACATGCACTACAAGTATCAGTACAACTACATGTGTTTTATAGCTAGTTTATTTACTTTATGTATATTAATTTTGTACCTGATAAGTTTTAAAACTTAAAGGAAATAAAGAAATGAACTTGAACTTGATCTCGTGTGGTCTCAAGTTATAATTTTCTGGATAGTTGGATAACTCGTGTAAATGATATTCCTGATTCGTACAAGATACAACACGACCAACTTAACACATAGACAATAGCAATTTGTATATTTGTTTGTTTACATCAAACTATATTCAGGTTAACTTCAAACAAGGAAACAATTCTGAGAAAGATAGATTTTCATGAGAAAAATACTAGTCAAGTGTTGTTAAAGCAATCACAGTGTACAAATCTGCATAACATGGAGTAAGGAAACTATATCCTGCATATTTGATAATCGGTGAACTAAGGAAGTTAATTTAAAAAAATAAATAGGTTAGTACATGTACATGTAACATTATAGTAGATGTTAGCGCCTCAAAAAAAAACCGTCCGTGTTCAGTGTATATGTATATGGTGCGTAATTTCATTTGTATGTAAGTGTGAATGCCAGCCATGGTGTATTTTAATGATATATGTATAAACAGATACAATTAACAGAGAGAGAGAGAGAGAGAGAGAGAGAGAGAGAGAGAGAGAGAGGCGGGGGAGAGAGAGAGAGAGAGAGAGAGAGATAGGTGATGCAATGATGCAATGATGCAATCGTCATTGCTAAATATAGTATTTGTATCTTATAGTTTCCTTTTTGCAATAGATGACAAAACGTTAAAAATGGATTAAGAGACAAACGGGTTGAAAAAGTACGTTGCAGAAAAAGAAAAACATTTATGAAGATGCTATTAATTTGAAATGATTTAACGAAACTGTATGTGTTCGTGGAGTGTTTTGATCGTTTTCATGTCTTGTTTGGTCATGATTTCAGTTCTATGTGTAAATATGCTGTTTGAATAATAACGACATTGAGTGTCACTTCAAAGTTATAATGCAAGACATCTGAATATCAAAACTGATAAATGTGTTCATGTTGGCACCAAGCATTTTTAATAAGGAGCATTTATTATCATAATTAAGTTCCATTTGCTACAGTTTAAGGTACACACTAATATATAGAGGATATGCTATTTTTGTGATGAATAACGTATATATTTCATTGAGTGGGGTCGCGATATAGATATTTCACGAGTGCGTAGCATGAAAATACGACCCCACAAGAATATTCTGTTTATTACATGTTTAATGTTTCATTGCAGCACTGTGTCTATAGCTTCTAATGCCACATAGCGTTATAAAATGTTCCCTTTCCAATGTCTTTAAGTTTCTGCAATATTAGTACTTTTCTAAGTGTGCCCATTCGTGTTACTCATCTTGCTCTTCTGAACACAGATATGTATTACCTTGCACTTCTGAAGTAGAGGATAGGCAGCCATTTTGTTTGGTGTCGGTTTTGATTGGCTTAATAAAAATTATACGCTTTCCATCGAGTTAACATTGTTTGTTAATTACAGTGAACAATATTGCATCCATTTCATAAAAAATACTTATATATCCTTAATAAAAATGTAATAAACTATCTTACTAATATATTCCCGTCCAGGGCGTGCTAGTGTGAGAAAGTTGCCAGTGACTTGCCGTAGGTCGGTGGTTTACTCCGGGTACGCGGGTTTCCTCCACCAGTAAAACCGGCACGTCCGAAAATGACCTTAGCTGTTGATCGGACAATAAGCCCTTATAACAAACAAACAAAATCTTACTAATATGATATTTATTTTGATATCGTTTTCTGAAACGCATCTGCAAGTAATACTGAAATCAAGTTCGTGGGAGAAATTCTGGCGTTTGTGGTTTACAACCGCGAATTTGTTAAATGATTCAAATAGACGTCCACCAAGCAAACGATTTTATCAATATGATAAATGGTGTGTATCTATACATTAAAGCATCATGCGATGACAGTTAACGAAAACAGAACAAACATTACTGACACATGTAATAAATGTCGGCAAATAACGAACAAACCAATAGAAAACTGGGTTAAGATAACCAATATGGTGGCTGTCTCAATCGAAAACACAACATACCAATCAAATCTTGGTAGAGCCGTGTCAAATTGAAACCAATTATATCGGCAAGTCTATGTTATAGGGAAGTATATGCGGGTTCATTAGGAGAGCAAGCGTTAACAAATGCGCTTCTATCCAGCGAAAACTTGTTACATATGTCATGGAGGCTTTAAATAGTAAACGATAATGCTTTATTTCTTTTTATCGGATATAATTGGTGATAAAATATACACTCCAGGGCAAAGTTCATCTGAGTTCATGGCGAGGTTATTATACAGTAGCGGCAATACACATAACGCCGACGCTACACTGGTATATCGTTTCACACATTTAAAGGTGGGATAACAAATGTGTACGATCATTATCAATTAATACGATCGTATACTTATAGTGAAAAAGTGAATGTACACACGATAAGTCAAGCAGTAATGATACAATGTAAGCACCAATTGGTGTACATGTAACCATTAAACCGGGGTGCGCTTTAGTTGTAGTGAATTTTGCCTTTAGATGCATTTTTGTAGTTGTATTAAGAGTACCTGTACACATGTATATCATGTACCCAGATTTCATTTAAATTGGATGTGGGTAGTGATCGTTAGAGCATTCAGGCTAAATGCTTTATTTAAATATGAAAATTTACAATGCTTTGTATCTTTGATATGCAAAATAAATATTAGTTCAATAACAATAGAAATCTCCATGCATACTCATTCAATCATCAACAGGAAACTAAACAGTCAAACAAGAATATGTTAAGCTGACCAACTTAATCTTCACCACGCCTCTACAATAAAAATAGTGATCTTCATCACTGAATGTTTTATACACCTGACATTTAAGACAGAGGATCGAGATACACTGAAATCAGTAAAAATAAAAAGAAAGAATACAATTATTTTTTTATTTTTTTTTTATTTTGGTTTACGTATAAGTTAGGCCACGCAGCTTTTCCCAAAATAAATGTCCTTTTGGACGAGGTGCGCTTTATATCGTCCAATGCATACCAACTAATTTGACAGTACATGTACTGAGAAGTTTAAACTACAACTAAAACTGTTGTTCGCAAAGGCAAAATAGTTTATTTTCAATACATTTTAGAACCATTGTTATGTATCAAGTAGAAAGTGAGAAGAATTTTTAAGAAAATTATTGAACATCGAGATATTCCTGTATTTATATCGAAAGCAGTTGCAACATTTATAGCGTCCTTTGAAATTGGAGTCCATGACGAACCAGAATCAGGCTAAAACAAGACTTACGCCAGACATGCTTTTACATAATCGCCGTGGGAAAATGTAAATGTGCGAGAAATAGAATCTCGAACTTATTGCGTTGCAAAATTTCACTATATTAATCGAGTGTTGTTGTGCACCCAATATCGAGATTGCAAAATATCGTAAAACAGACAAAACATGATACAGGGTAAGTGCACATTAACCAAACCTTACCGAATCTTGTATACACTCACAATGGTTCGCGGGTTACATGTAGCTGACTTCATTATTATAGTTTAATGATAAGTTTGAAAATCGGAAAAAGGAAAACATGAATATGAAATGCATTCATTAGTCTATCAATATTTTGACTTTAATATACACATAAGCTGAAAAAGGCCGTTGATATATATTATATGCATAGGAGACAAAACAATTCTCTGCGTGTAAAAACCTTGTCAAAGATTCCAGCACTAGCTACGAATGAATCACAGTCACTGAACAGGCTCTAAAGAGAAAACGAATAGGCAACGCCTAGAGAAATAAACACCAGGAAGCCAAAGGGAGAGGGTAACAGATCCTTGTGTTAAGGACAAAGACCACACCCAAAACTGTCATTAGTTTATCAGTCTTTGTGATACGCTTGGATACTCAAAACATGGCATACATTGGTTAACATGTATCAAAAGCTTTTAACATATATTCCATCTTAAATATATTGATTTTACGTTGACTGTCGATGTCATATGTTGAAATTAATACAGGTGTTTACATAATATCTATATTCGATGTACACCAACTCATTTCTGTTGAGTGTTGTGCATCTTTATGTGGATTTAAAAAGTACTTTAGATCGATAAGTTGATGCGTAGATTACATCTGCCACGAGATGCTTGTCTATACATTTACGACCGATTATTTTACATGTGAAGTTTTAACGTTAGGTAATGTCACACCGCATGTTAAAACAGGAAAAATCGGATCAACAGAACAAAGATTATTGACAAACAAACAATAGTTTTATCCACAGTCACTACCAGATGAACTAGCAACCTGAGACGGTCATTTAAAATGACGTCAAACAAACTAAATGGGTGAGAGGAACTCGCTCTTGACCCGAAGTAAAAACAAAGTTAGCCATAACATTTACAATACATTCCTATAGACAGTTTGTTTCATTTTTGATATTATCTAAAATGCATCTTCTTTTTTCGGTTATCTGAAGCGGGAAGATTGAGGCCGTATGAACGGATTTTACTACGCCACCTGGTGGATATTTCGAAAGCATTTATAATAAGTCTTAAGACTTGTCGTGGATTTGTTAGCTTTATCAGTTCTTATTTCCTTTTTTAATACAGTGTTCAATCAGAAAATGGATGCCGTTTTTTTCGTCAAAGGCTAACTTTTAACGAAAAATCCAATTTCGAATAGATATAGAGGGCAAAATAAGTCAACAATCCCCATCAATTTAACAGGCTGCACAACATCAGAAAATGACATTACTGCTTTCTTATGTTACAAACTCCATTGTCATTAATATGACAATAACATGTATGATGCATTTGTACATGTATCGATAACACGATTCTTTATTTATGAAATGATTATAGTGTTATTCAATTGCATAAAGACATTACATAATTATATGATATGCAACATGTTACATATAACCTAAAGCTGTTTTGATTGGCTGCATGGCACACGCCATTCTGATCTGATTGGGTTTGACTTGATTATGACGTCACTTAACAATGATATGATATTTCAGTGCTAAATGTCACACATTTTAAAGCATTTTAATGATAAAGCAAAAAGAACGCTTTTAATTTGAGTCGTATGATAAAAAGAATCTGAAATTCGCCAAGACTCGCTAAAATTAAAAAAATTGATGACTCGTTTCATAAATCCCATATGAAATGGAAACTCATTACAGATCTTCTTTGTCACAATTAAGAGGTGACACAATTTGATTGGTTATTTCCCACATCACGTGATGTAACGCGCGCGTGAAAAGGTACGTAAGATATTTTTTCTTACATGGCTTTCTTTCACTGGCAAACTCTATCTTACAAAGCGTGATATGGGAGAAAAACACATATATCATATTTACGAACACGATTCAAGTAGAGAGATGGTCACACTTTATCGAGTGGTAGCGAATGAAATGGTGGTTTCGTGTTTTGAACAACTATAGGTACTTAAAGGCTTTTACTCGTGTCTTCTATACTTTTGACCTAAAGAAAATTCATGAAAGACAAATTAAAATGAAAATCGCAGTACTTTTACTCGAAGTATCATTGTATGTTTATCCCTTCCTACGGGAAGATTTTATATCATGATACACATGTATATTGAATATAAGTATCTAAAGAAAAATTAAATTTGCATTTAAAGTTGTATTTGATAGCACGACTTTGGGAGAGGACCTGGAATGTCTCGCTTTGACAGACGAGTAACTTGTTATTGTCCCACTATATACAAATGTAATGAAGAAAATAAAGAAGTCCAAGAACTGTTTAGGTAGTGGAGTACATTTTTATATGGCAAAGGACTTTTTCTGAAATCTTCATCCTTCAGTAATTAGAAATTAGATCACCATGTAAAAATCTTGATATCTGTAAGTCAAAAAAAAACAAAGTTTGTGGGAGAACAATGATCCTCTTAACAATAGATGTTTTATTTATACTTTAAGAGAAATCGATTTGGTTTGTTATACTTTAGTTCGTGCGTCTTTTACTTCTGCACCATTCACAAAAGAAATCTGAAGAAGTGTACTTGTATATACGTACGTACATGTATATTATATGTATGTAACATCAAGGAATGTTATTATGTCGAGTGCGATGTACCGTTCAACAATCGGGTAAATAAATTATATATCTACAGGTCAACATAACACGTATATAGTGCACCTTGTCACGATAATATGTGAAAGTAATAACTTTTTATCTATTATTTTATTGACTTCATTTCTAACAAATGTACGAGTCCGTGACTAATGTGAATTTTTACAAGACTTTAAATTGTGATTTTTTGGATTTGGGAGGAATTATCACGAAATCTTAAAAGAAACACTCCTCTTACACAAGCATATCTAAGGTAAATGTGTAACATTGAAATGTTAAGAATTTTTAATTATTTAAATTGTATTTATAAAATCATTCTTGCAGATGACATACACAGCTTTTACTAACTTTTTGTCTCGCCTTTTGATATATAGCATTTTAACAAAATATGAGACACGTGGAATAATAAATGTATATAATTTTAATACATGCTATTATATTACATATATATGTCTCCAATTCATTCTATTTCAAATTACGTGACACTGCAGAAAGAGGAGGTTATCTGTAAATAGAATACACCAAACTCGTGTAAGTGGTGTATAGTTACGTGCAAATCATAGGATATCTTCAAAATGTCACACATACTCGTCCATGTAACTTTAAAGTAGACCGAAACTAGTCATTTATGTGTTCAACATGAAAGTCGACAATAGCCATCCATTTACGCAAAATGTAAGTCGAAATTATTAGTCCATGTACCAAACATGAAAGATAATATTCTACATTTACGAAACATGTAGCCGAAATAAGTAGCCCATATACCGGACATGCAACCAAAATATGTAGTCCGTGTACAGTGTACCGAACATGCAGCCGAAATCAGTGTACCCAACACGCAGCCGTCATAAGTGGCTCATGTACAGTGTACCGAACATGCATCCGAAATCAGTGTACCCAACATGCAGCCGTCATAAGTGGCTCATGTACAGTGTACCGAGTATGCAGCCGAACATATGGCCGAAATTAGTGGCCCATGCACAGTGTACCGAACATATGTCCGAAATTAGTGGCCCTTGTACAGTGTACAAAACATGAATACGAAATAAGAGGCCCATGAACAGTGTACCGAACATGCTGCCGAAATCAGTGTACCCAACATGCAGCCGTCATAAGTGGCTCATGTACAGTGTACCGAGTATGCAGCCGAACATATG